>QYTT01076789.1:0-20248 GCA_006980735.1 Dasypogon diadema | reverse complement strand
TGGATTTGAGTTTTGAGACAACATCCCTCTTATATGTATTATTAATCATCTACTACAAACCTATTTAATTTACAATAAAGGCTAGATAGACTTTTTATATTGCTGGAGTCTGGGTCATCGGCAGTTACTCGTAGGGCTGCTGCAAAACAAATAGGTGAAGTGCAAAAATTACATCCTCATGAACTACACAATCTTCTCAATCGGCTCATAAGTTATTTACATAATTCGTCTTGGGAAACAAGAATAGCAGCAGCTCAAGCTGTCGAAGCTGTTTTGAACAATGTACCTCAATGGAATCCGAAACCAAGCACTATTAAAAGCGGTAAGTAGTCATATTTTGCATATTCTGTGTAATAAATTTTAATAACAATTTGCAGAATCCGTTTTCTCCAAGGATTCAAGTCTTCTTTCATTCGAGAAATTTGATTTAGCTCAAGTCATACAAAAAGGCGCGCGATTAATGGGGTCCGAAGGTACTGAATTTGATTTTCAAGATGATATAGAAGTAAACAACACGTAAGTACCGAAAGTTTTAATAATTTATAATAATTGAATTATTTAAAGCGATAGGCTAATGAGGCAAAAAGCTTTGCTAAATGAGAAATTGGGTCTAACACAAGCCAGTAAACTTGGAATCAATATTAACGATTTAGTTACTCTTGATGATTTTAAGGGTGCAAACAGTCCTTATGATATCAATAAACAAATGGTATGCGTTTATTTGGTATGCAGAAATAATGTCTTTAATTCAAATCATATATAATTAGGTCCCCGTTCAGGATATACTTCAAATGGAGCCTATGACACCAACAGGCAATGGACAAAGTATGAGTTGCCGTGAAATAAATCGTGCACGTAGAAAAGCTCGACAGAATCAAAATGCTGCATCAACAAATAATAGTCCAGCGTGTCTGTCAAGAAGCAATTCTAGTAGTAATGGGTCCTTTGATGAGTCTGAAAGGAAAAGGCCTAAACTGGAGAATGGAGATAAAATGGAAATTTTTTACAATTTAAATGGTACGTTAATAACAAATAATGAGTTTTATAAAGATTTACTACGTAGTTCATTTTTATAAGAAGTTTTTGGTGAAAAGATATGAATATGTAAAATTCAAAGCTTTATTAGACACCAATAGCTTTATTAGACACCAATAATAGACACCAATTGATGATACAGTACAGTACGGCAAGCCTATGCTGGAGCAACACATTTTCGTAGGAAATGTCAAACAGCCAAGCTTCTAGATACCATTTCAGATTGTTATAACTTTTTTGTAGTGACAATGCACCTGTGTCCATGCATTATTGCCCACTGCTTTTAAACGAAACGTTATCGTATCTCCAAAACAAAATTGCGCCTTTTCCGCGCTTCAAGGACCTCATGTACGAGAGCGTTATTTAATTGATTAATAAGTGAATATCATTCGTGATAATAATCTTTTTTGAATAATAAGTAATTTTCCATTTTCACTTTTCTTAGCTATTACATTTGTTGGATTTTGGACTTATGCATTATTTTAGTAGTGCGTTGTATATATTATAATTTAAGCACTGACATTGAAAAAGTTTTAGCCGGAAAAATTTATTTTCTTTGAAGAAGTCTTTCTCACACGGTCCTTAGTACTTATTCCTTTTCCCATCCTACAACGTTAACTGCGAACTTATGCAGTAAATTATAATATCGTGAACTCCGCGTACCTTTTGCGCAGTTAAAAGGACGTCATATAACTGTTCGTAGCCCGTCTGAGGTGATTATTTTGATATCAAGAAATCTAGGTTTAAAAAAATCAATTCTTAGCGTTGTGAGTTGCTTTCTCTAAGCAATTCTAAGCAATTCTAAATTCTTGTGCTGGAATATGAAGTCACGAATCTTTTGCAACGACATTTTTCCTTTAATATTCATGACCACATTGTGAGCTTGATTGAAGGAATTTATTCATTAAATATCTGTAATAAAACAAGGTGAAATAGCTCCTGGCTATTCCTTAATCCGCAAAAAATGCACCTTCCAGCATGGTACAATATTGCGTAGTTCTAAATTTTGAAAGAAAGAAAATGTCTGTGAGGAAAAGAAAAAAATCGACCGCCTCTACGTTACATTGAAGCCTCTGTACCTTGTCAGCTAAATTTGCTTTCAGTCACTTCCAGTCACTTCCAGCACACAATTCAACAATTTTCAAAAAAAAATTTGTCTTCGCAGCTTCTTTCTTCGCTCCTTTTTTCGACACTCGTATCGCTTTATTCCATCGGGACAGGTGGATTTCGGTTGCGCGACGAATGTCACCCTCACGGCAAACACGGATGAGGATGCCAGAAATGCGGGGAATTCGAATTCAAAATGCATAGGACGGAAAGTAATACTGTCCTAGCGGCAATTTGTTGTAACCATGTTCTAGTTCTTTGCACAAACCTTCATATTGTTCCAAGGAAGCCTCGAGCGTAACAGTGGTGGCGGAAAACGACAAAAGAAATTAAGAGAGGAATGATACGATCTTAAAATTGGCGCGAGTCGTTCTTGATTTATATAAACTTGGAATAAATATTATCAACTACATTTATGCAATATTCTAAGTTGGGAAACATATATTTTCAAGGCGTTTGGTTAACAAAAGAAATTTTAACGCTTCCATGGTTATTTATTCTCCTTATTCTCACCAAGTTGTTGAATTGATTAATGAATTTCCATTAGATGCTCAAAATACGTCGTTTTATAATCTTAAAGCGACGACAAGTTTTGTATATAAGATACTGTCTTAGTAATGGAATTCTTCCCTTGTTTGGAAAATCTATTATTTGAGCGTAATGTGAAATATATTTTCGTTCCATCAGACAAATATTCATCGTGTTTTCCGAAATAGATGTTGAGAAACGTTAATTTTCTCACTTATTTGAATTAAATCGTGCTTTCCTTTCTTCAGACAATCTTAAACCTGCACAAGATTGGATGATAGATCCTAATTATTTGGGTTTTGAGCTAACAGGCCGGGACATACGGCAACGACCACTACAGTATTTATTTCCACATGCCTGGGGGATCATATCAGCCCAACAGTTAAAAGTTATGTTAGGAATACTTCAAGGCAAACACGCTCGAGTTTTAATCTATGCTGATCTATGCAGACCATCTGAGCTGTCATTTAAGCAAACTCATTTGGCAACTCATATGAGTTGCTCACATAGTGTGAAGCGGCTTTAAGGAACGGCTTTAAAATTTGCAAGCTTTTGAAGCCTTCTTTCACACAAAGAAATTCTTCCACTACAAATGCAAATGGCCAGTGTAGTATTATAAATGAGCAGATGTGAACGAGAGGCTTACACACTTCTTAATCCAATAAACTTAAAACCATGCTTGCCCATTCTGGAAAATCAGAAAAATTATATACTATTTTATTTGTGAGCTTTCACAACACTTAATTGGGCATGTCCTAACATTGCAGATTTTTTTGTAAACCCCCAAAAATTTGAAGTTTCCTCTTAAATAACTACTGAACTGGTTATGAGATACCGTAGCTGATTTCTAACCTAACCTAACAAACTGGAACACTGTCACTACCACCTAGATATCTAACTCGATGTTTACACTTGCCAATTGTGTTGGCATTGTCGTTGGCAGCAACTGCCAATTTTCAGTTTTATTGTCGCTTTGTGTTCGATTTGCTGGCAAGCCAGCTCATTCAGAAAGATGTTGTCTAGCCGCTAAACGCGTCATCCACAAATATGTTATTGAGTAGTTAACTTTTAATGATAGCAAAAATTTTGGCTCTAAAAGTCATGAAAGAATGCGAAATTGAGGAGGAACTTGCAAGAAAAGCAAGAAGAAGAAGGTTGTGCTGGGTCAATTCCACTTTCAATTAATTTTAAAATATCCGCCCGTGTAAATACTTTTGCCGCCATTTTTATCAAGCGCATTTGACGTAAGAAAGCACGCCAATGTTGTCCAGAAAATTGGCTTCCCATTGAATAATTTTGGTGAAGTGACTCAGTTGACATTTGCCAGTTATCACCCCCTTCCCTCTTCAAAAATGCTTCACTTTCACGTATTCATTTACACGTTTATATTCGTTTCTTAATTCTTATTTCCATACTCGATTCAAAATTTTACTCTATTAATCAAAATGTTAATTTGACTTCCTTAACATGTTCACGCCGGCGTGTACCACCGGTGGCACACGCGAGAATTTTAAGAGAAAATTACATGATAAACTAAATACAACATGAGAAAGCTCTCTTACTAATAAAGTGCCGGCGTGAACGTGTTAAACGATGTAGGGTTTCCCGACAAAGTCTATTGGCTATTAAAGTGCCTTTTAGCCTGGCCACACACTGCGGACTTTTGTTTCATTACCCAATGCTATCTACACACTACAGGCTTTGTTTGTAGTTCTGCGCGATAAAAATATGGATCGAAATTTTTGTTGGTAGGGATCAAACACAAAACTGAAAGAACCAAGCACGAAGCTGCCATACACTTCGGTTTCTTGCTCCAGATTTGAACGATTCGGGTAAAATTTCAAAACTAGCAGGAAATCCCTCGTTCCAGATTTAGCCGATATATTTGGCCCACATACTTCAGGTTTACCCGATCGTTCTTAAAACGATCTGGAGCAACAGTCCGTAGTGTGTGGCACACTTTAGGGCAAATAGTCGCGACGAAGAGCATGAACTCATTGTAATGTAGCGGCACCAAAATTGGAGGGCTCTTTAGAAATAAAACTTCGTCCCTTTAAGAGTACTTTATTTTGTTTGTTTAAGCACAAAACACATCCTTTTAACTTCCCTGTCTTCACCTTTTGATCTTTAGAAATAACACTTCGTCCCTTTAAAGAGTACTTAATTTTGTTTGTTTAAACACACACACACTTTCTTTGAACTTTCTAGCCTTCACCTCGGCACGCCGCGGATATTTTTCGTTTTCACCCTTTTATAACTTATCTCGTGCTGCTAAGCTTTTCCCGGTTGGACCTTTGTCCAGCGTTCGCTTCGACCGACCTTTTTCAACTCCACTCCTATTGCACGCTTAAACTTTGATCGTAACACCATTAAGCCCTTATTCACGTGAAACAACAAGCTCTATTAGAAGCTTTTTGTGGTTTAGTGCTAAGTTACGCCAAACGACTTTGGCTCATTTGTTTGTGACCTGGGCACCAAAGTTAACTATACCTTTTCATTTGTTTGTAAAAATTTGGTGCAAAATACGTCTACTGTAAATCTTCACCCTATTCGAATGACAAATTTCCCCAGAAATGCGGTTGTTTTTTGGCGCTGGTGTATATTTAATTAAATAGCAGCAGCCCCTAAGTAAGTTAAAGCGTTTATATACTCAGTTTATTTCAATAACACTGTTAAACTTTTGTAATAATTGTGCCCCATTTACAATTAAACGTGAACGGCAACGTCAAAATAAAATTTCGCATGCTTTTTAAAATTAGGGCTACTTTTTTTGTACAAATTTATATTGACTTAGAAAAGCAAGCTGAATCTAGTTGCCGTTCACGTTGAAATGCAAAAATACAAATCAATATGCAGAGTGTTTTCAACAGAAAATTTGATCTAAGCAAATGATATTGTAATCACTTATTGGTCTCATTCAGCAACCGATCATGATTGGAAAGTTTTTTTATATTGACTTTGACGCTACTTTCCAATCATGATCGATCGCTGAATGAGACCACTGCCATAGGCAAGATATTCCAACGCTGTATAATAATATATGTTTATTAAAAATAATTTCAGAACCAGTTCCCGACAACACAGGGTCATGGGGTGATGCAATTAGCTGGCCATTGGAGAAATTTTGTTCTAGGCTTTATAAAGACCTGTTAAATCCTAAATGGGAGGTCAGGCATGGGGCAGCGACAGCATTGCGAGAACTATTTAATTCTCATTCATCTGGAGGCGGGAAATGTGAAAATATGACAGCTGAGGAAGTACGTCTCTGTTATTAATTTCTTACCCCGTTTTTATACAATCGTAACTACATATTTAGATGACATATCATCACAATCTTTGGTTGGAGGATGCAGCACTACGACTTCTCTGCGTACTTTCATTAGACCGGTTTGGAGATTTCGTTTCGGATCAAGTAGTAGCTCCCGTAAGAGAAACCTGTGCACAAGTCCTAGGAACGATATTAAAAGAAATGCCTACTGATAAAGTACATGAAACGGTGAAGATACTTTTGAAGCTAATAAAGCAGAGTGAGTGGGAAGTTCGTCATGGCGGCTTGTTAGGCCTGAAGTATATGTTAGTGGTTCGAGAAGATTTATTACAAACTTTTCTGCCTCTTACCATAAATGATATTCTAATGGGACTATTTGATTCAGTGGATGACGTCGGAGCAGTAGCTGCTTCAACTTTAATCCCTGTAGCATCTTGGTTACCGAAACTTTTAACTCCTGTGCAAGTATCAAGTATTGTGAAAATGTTGTGGGATTTACTTTTAGATCAAGATGAATTAACATCAGCTTGTAATAGCTTCATGGGCTTACTGGCAGCAATCTTATGTTTACCCAATTCATCCACTTGGATTCAGTGAGTCTAACAAATAAAAAACAGGCATAAATAATCCTTCTCTGTTTTAGAATGGAACCAATGACTGTAGTAGTGCCTCGTCTTTGGCCATTTTTAAGTCATAGTACCAGCTCAGTTAGAAAATCAACATTGCGAACATTAAAAACACTTACGGAAAATAATGTAACGGATTCAACTTGTGTTTCTAATCTCAATGAAAACAACACATCTAATCAACTTAATTTTGACTCAAAAAACTTAAGGCTTAACTTTGGTGTCAAAGACTGGCAAGCGCCACTTCTGCAAGAAGCCATGCGGCATATATACCAAAGAGTTTTAGTTGAGCCTAATGAGGATATCCAGCAATTGGCAACGCAAGTATGGATGAATTTAATAACTAATGCTGAACTGTCAGCCCTACTCCATGCTGCTTGTCCGTTTGTCTCACCTTGGATATGTTTAGCTATGCAGCCAGCTCGCTTGGCCTTTGATCAAGGAAATTTGATTTTTGCTAGACATTTGCAGAGCAAAGTAAATTAAATTTTTTAGGAACTTTCTGAGATATTATTCACTTTTCTATTAGGATAAAAAATCTAGAATTGGCGATGATTTAGGTGGGTGCAGTACTAGTGTGCAGCAGAAGCTTTACTTGGGAGGAAGTGAATCGACACCCCTAGAAGTTAGAGAAAAGAATTTTACTAGAGCTAGAGTTTGTGCTGCCAGGATTCTTGGTAATTTGGGTGTTAATTTATTCGAAATAAAATGTAAACAGAGGTTTTTATAGGCGCTTTGTCTCATTACTTAATTAAACCAGCACCAGGAGTTACTTATACTCCAGACGTAGAGAGCCCAATAGATTGTTATATTAAAGTTCTCTTAGGTCATTTAAATTCTCGATCTGCACTGCAGCGACTTGTATGCGGTTTGTATTTTTTCACAATTATATAGAAAAAAAGTTTGAGACGTGTTTCAACCAGGACTCATAATTTCATTTTGGGCTTTATACGATCCAGGAATCCGTCCAGGCCCTCCACAACTTCAAGAAAAGTTAATACAATCTGTCATAGAATATATCTATTACGATGAGGTTGCTTTATCTTTTACTAGGTACAGTAGTCAATTTCAGATGAGTATTTTAAAAATAAATGCATTTTGCTTTATAGGTTACTTCAAGAAGCCCAGGATTTTATAGCAACTTTAAAACAATACAAAGTGAATTTACCGGAATTTGAGAATAGCAAGATTTTAACCTTGGATCAAATCCGAGTACTGAGCACGACTATGACTGAAAATTTAAAGCAGAAGCATACTTTAAAGACTAAAATTTCGGATATGCTTGAAGACAGGAGACGAGGCCTCCAAAATTCTTTTCAACAAACTAGTAATGAACAAATTGCTTATAATATTAGGTATTCTTTTTATATATAACATATATATTATAAAATACAAAAATTTCCACAATTTTAGTACTCAAGCAGCTTTGGCTGGTGCAATAGTTTCCATGCAATGCCTTCCTGGGAAACTTAATCCTGTGATAAAGCCACTCATGGAATCAATAAAAAGAGAAGAGTGTGAGCAAATGCAGCAACTTTCAGCCGAGTTCTTAGTTCATCTTCTTGATCAAGTTGCTACCAGAAATCCTAGTCCAAATAACAAAATTGTGACAAACCTTTGTGCTCTTCTTAAGAGTGATACTGATTTTACCCCTAAAATTGTACGTGAATATTTTGCATAGTTAAAAGATTTTTATAATAAATTTTACATTTCTGCAGATATTTCCTGATAAATTGATGTTTGAGTTCGATCCTAACCATCTTGAAAATAATCCGTACCATGGAATTCTTACTCTAACAAACCAACAAAAATCCGGTGATAATCAAAGCAGTAATACTCCTAGGGGACCAGGTAGACCTCCACTGGTTAATAACTATTCTATCGAAGATGCACTCAATTCAGAAGATCCTGTACGGTAAAATTGCTTTAAACTGAAATAATTTATAAGAGGTTTTGTGTTTTGCAGACCCGTAAACAAAATCGTATTCAAAGGATAGGGGCAACTTTTGCAATCACTGCAATTTGCAAATATTTCGGATCAAATTTGTGTTCAAAACTTCCAGTACTCCATTCTATTATGTTTGATAATATTAACAAATTCCTTGGAACTTACTCTTCCATGGAGCAGTTAGCAAAAGAACAAATTAATCAAGAACAAACAAATGATCTTATGACTTCTCTCCAACTTTTAGAAATTGCTGCACCGCATATTCACCAATCATTACACGAAGAACTTTTTAAATTATTACCAAAGCTTTGTGTCTTGCTGACTCATCCTTTAAAAGCAGTAGGTTTTCGACTTCCTTATTGAAGCATGCAAATATATTTCTTGAAATTTCAGATTCGCAACATTGTGTCGAGATGTATCGCTACTTTGGCTACGATTGATGATTGCAAGGTTATGAATTTTATAGTTGATAATGTAATTCAACTACTACAAACCGTAGAAAATGTAATTTATCGACAAGGGGCTGCTGAAGCTATCGACAGGATTGTAGACAAATTACAATTCAAAATGGTTCCATATGTTGTTCTTCTAGTCGTTCCACTATTAGGTAAGATTGATTTTGTATATTATAAGGTACAAAATGCATGTTAATTGAATTGTCTGCTACAGACACTCACAACGAGTAGTCACAAATTTTCTATCAGTTTGTACAATTTCACAAGAAAATTATTACAAATTATATGAGGTAGAATTATCAGTTAAAAATCCTCAGAAAAAGTAATCATGTCAGTTATTTTGCCTTGTATGTAACTAAACACACGATAGAAGCACTTGGCGGATACAAACATTTTAAATGGAATTTTTGAATGAAATTCACTTCGAAAAACACTTGGAAAAGTAGTACATATACATAATTAAATTTCTCTTTCAACTATGAACTCTTTTTACTTTAATAATTCTTGTTCTAATATATTTAATAATAATAGGATAGGGTGTACTATTTTTATTTATGATTTTATGCATCATGAAAGGAAGGCCTCTTCCCTTACTTCTGCAAGTAAAATTTGCTGCATTTTCCTTATTTATGTAGTGCAGGTTTACACTACAGGAGTTAGGGTACTTCCTGAAAAATAAGAAGAATGACATATCTTGCGCTTTCAAATCCACAAGTGGCATTTGCCGCCTGGCAATAAGGAAAGTGCAGGCAGCTGAAAGCTACTGCAAAATCCTGAACTTTCCTGCAGGAGGGGAAATTAGGATGTTAGCAAGAATTAAACGTCAAACCGGGTTAGGGAACGGCTCTCTGCAGTTTCCTGATCAGGAATTATAATATTCCTACAAGTAAGGGAACATACCTATAATCTGTATTTTAGGTAGTAGTCGAATTGGCACCCATAAACTTTCTTAGAGATAACAGAAATAAGATCATATTTCCTGAGACCAAATATGTACCGGATGCAGGTATTACACGCAACATTGAATTTTCTCTCTCAAGTTGCAAAAGATGCAATCACTATAAGTTATAATGGGTAGAAGCATTGCGTTGACGAGACGTTCACGTAGCGATTTTGGGATATACCCTGCACATCGCCATAAACATCGCTAACAAAAGTGGGCCTAGTATTGAATCTTGTGGGACACCCGTTGTTATCGGAAGCAGGCTTGAAGAACATTCTTTTACTACTGGCTCGAACTAGGTTCAAACTAACAGTTCAATACAATTTTAGGTCTCGTTAGGTCCAATCGTAACTGTATGACAATTGCTAATGTAGTTGGTGGGTGAACATGTATTTCATACAAACATATCTTGTCTTGTTACTTACTTGAATGGGCCCGTACCAGCGTCTAAAAATTTGCCAACTCAATCTTTATCACTTCAGAGAGGCGTCATATATGATTCTTCGCTGCTTTGTGGAGGAGGAGTTGGATATAGCCCTGCTGCAGGAATCCTGGATCCAAAAAGGCGTGATCAGGGGTTTGCCGGGTAGCGTGGGAACGCTACATTACCTGCAAGCAGGTGAGGAGACCAGGGTCAGGACATGTGTTTTGGTGAGGCGGTTCTGCTGCCGCATCTATGTACGCCGGACCTCTATATGCCTTTCATTTTGAGCTAGGCAGAGTACATAGGTTTGCTCTATGCTTTTCAGTGGTGACAAAAAGCAATCTAGGCTTTTCCGCTGCTTTCAGAATACGCGTTTTCACCTGGTCACTTGTATCAATTTTTGTAGAACAGATTCACTACTTCATGGTACCCCACGCAAAAATCCATTGGTGACGAGTAGGAGCGCTCATTCGAAAGCTTTTCCAATAAAACTGGAATTAAAATTTGTTAAATTTTGTTACTCTAGAAGTTTTGGTATGTGCATTATTATAAATATTATGAAATTGTTTGTCAAAATTTTTGTTAGTAAATATTAATTAATTAACTGTTGTACCATATTTTTGATAAGCGCTCAGTATGTTTACAATATTTATTCGTATATATTTATATGGATGCTGTGTGTTTCCTGCATAAGATCAAATGGTATGTTTATCTGTGGTTGATATTCTTACCATATATAGAGACAGAAACTGATATAGAGGGCACATGAAAAGGTTAAGAACAAAAGGTGACCAGTCTACCATATACTTCTCCTCACATGTGACTGCACTTATGACGGCGCACAGACATTTATTATCTTATTTTCATTAGAAATTTCTCTACTTTTTCTATCGGCAGTAGTTAGTTAAAGTTCTTAATTTAAAACTTTCTTTTTTTACGGTGATACCAAAGCTCAGGGGATACCTTATGATTCTATGCACAGCCAGCCACAGGCAGCACGGAAAATGCGGATGTGGGAGAAAAGAAAGTTAGCAAGTCGAATGGATATATCGGTGCTTAAACAACTGTGGCTTATAGTCGACAGGAAAAACAGAAGATGGTAGTTTGTTTCATATTCTTATAGTTTGGCTCAAGGTGGAATTACAGTGAAAGCATTGCATGCGGCGCATGCTTTTGACAACCAAAGCATTGTAGGCATCGCGGATTATGCTGTTACAATGAATGCGACGCATTGACTCTATATTTACGGCTCAAAATCTTATTTACTGTATAAACACCAATGCTTCATAACTTGGATAATGTATTTTTCCTCAAAATATTTCATTTTTAGTATTTGGTATTTAAATTGCTAAATTTATTTCGAATTTAACAAGGCAATCTGTCAGTTGCCGCTTCCGATGCGAAGCAAAAGTAGAACATAGACCAATCTGAGCATCACATGCATCGTTCGCTTCACTCACTGTAACAGGGGACATTACAAGGCACGTATCCAATGAACTTGTCAAAGCGCCGCACTGGATGCGAAGCATGCCATGCGTTCACTGTAATTCCACCTTCAGGGTGAAAAGGTTCGTTGCGCGGGTATCACACGTAGGAAGAAAACTATAAGAAATCAGACTAAAGATTTCGTTAGAACAATGTCCGTTAATGTAGGGATAAAAGCGTTACATCGATACTCCAGGGAATTGATCGCCAATGAGCTTAGAGGTGTTTTTTTTTTTTGACTTTGCCTAACGTGGACAATGCAGTACGTCCTGCAAATAAAATTTAAGTTTTGGTCTGCTATGCTATACTATGAGCGGTAGGTCATATGGGGTGAATTATTTCCTGCATCGATGTAACCTAGTTCTTGTCAATAACGGGTGGCATACTTAGGTTAGAATAAAGTATTAAATTTGGTATGAAATTTTCTAAACTGTACGACCTTTATCTTTCAGAACAAACACTAAAGTGACTAAAGTTCCTTTTTTCTTAGTCAATCCAAAAAGAACTTTTGCACTTCACACTGCTTCCCAAAAAAGTTGTTGGTATATGTCGTCTCTTAAAGATAATTTTGAATAAAATTAACAGTAGAAAGTCTAAAAATACTCGGTGTATCCCTATGTAACTAAATATAATTTCGCTTTTGAATGTAGAACATTTAGCTACTTTTTACGCTATTTTCAATAAACTAAGAATTTTCTTCAAAAAACTTTCGAATTCACACGAACGTATTACTTTGAATATACTCACTTTTCATAAATTAAAATGTTGGAATATTACTGTCCTTTTCCATAAGCAGAACTAATTTCTTCCTCTAAAAACAGGTCGTATGAGTGATCCGGATGAATCTGTGAGACTGATGTCCACTCACTGCTTTGCTACTTTGATTCAATTAATGCCACTCGATAACAATAATAGCAATGTTTTAATTGCATCCAAAGTAAGTATTTTTATTTTATCCTAAATCTTTTCTATTTAAATTTCTAATCTGCTGTTTTTCAGGAACTTCAAGCAAAAAAGACACGCGATCGTGAATTTTTAGAATATCTCTTTTCTCCAAAAACTATTCCAGACTTCAAGGTCCCTGTTCCCATTAATGCAGAACTTCGCAGTTACCAACAAGCAGGTGTTAACTGGCTATGGTTTCTTAACAAATACAACTTACATGGAATACTCTGTGATGATATGGGCCTTGGAAAAACACTTCAAACAATTTGTATTCTTGCTGGTGACCACCATCAAAGAATGATTGAAAATTTAAATCCTCTTCCGAGCATTGTTATATGTCCACCTACACTTACGGGTCACTGGGTGTATGAAGTTGAAAAGTTTCTTCAATCGAAATTCCTAAGACCGCTTCATTATGTTGGACAACCAATTGGCCGTGAAAAATTGCGATCGAAAGTTGGGAAATATAATTTAGTGGTCGCCTCATATGATACCGTTAGAAAGGACATAGATTTCTTTAGTTCCATCCACTGGAATTACTGCGTACTTGATGAAGGCCACATAATCAAGAATGGAAAGACGAAAAGCTCTAAGGCTATAAAACAACTGAAAGCAAATCATAGATTGATATTGTCTGGAACGCCCATTCAAAACAATGTGCTGGAATTATGGTCTTTGTTCGATTTCTTAATGCCTGGCTTTTTAGGTACGGAGAAACAATTTGCAGCACGTTTCAGTAGGCCTATCTTGGCTAGTAGAGATGCCAAAAGTTCTCCAAAGGAACAAGAAGCGGGAGTTCTTGCAATGGAAGCTCTTCACAGACAGGTTTTACCCTTCTTATTGAGAAGGGTAAAGGAAGACGTCTTGACAGACTTGCCTCCCAAAATTACTCAGGATTTGTTATGTGAGCTAAGCCCTCTACAAGAAAGACTCTATGAGGACTTCAGTAAAAATCATCTAAACTCAGAACTAAAGGATTGCATCGAAAATTTGAATGGTGAAGGCCTAAACAAGAAGACCCATGTGTTCCAAGCTTTGCGGTATTTACAAAATGTTTGCAATCATCCTAAATTGGTTCTAAGCCAAAATCATCCGGAATATATTCGAATTCAAAATGAACTATCCCAAAACAACAGTTCTTTGGATGACATCGAACATTCAGCGAAACTACCAGCTTTAAAGTATGAGCTCTGGATCAGTTAATGAACTTAGAAATTAATAGAACATTTTCAGGCAACTTTTATTAGACTGTGGAATTGGCGTAGAGGATGTATCAATCAATCAACACAGAGCTCTTATTTTCTGCCAGCTGAAAGCGATGTTGGATATAGTAGAGAGGGATCTTTTGAAAAAGCACTTGCCAGCAGTGTCTTATTTGCGGCTTGACGGAAGTGTACCTGCTTCAATCCGTCATGAAATCGTAACTAAATTTAACGGAGATCCTAGCATTGATGTTCTTCTCCTCACTACACAGGTAATGAAGGGTTAATGCAATTTTACATTTAATCTATAATTATGTCAATAATAGGTTGGTGGTCTCGGCCTTAATTTAACTGGGGCAGACACAGTAATTTTCGTGGAACATGACTGGAATCCAATGAAAGATCTTCAGGCCATGGATCGAGCTCATCGTATTGGCCAGAAGAAAGTTGTGAATGTCTACCGTTTAATTACACGAAAATCATTAGAAGAGAAAATTATGGGCTTACAGAAATTTAAAATTCTTACGGCAAATACCGTTGTTAGCGCTGAAAATGCCTCAATGGAAACAATGGGCACGGATCAACTTTTAGATTTGTTCAATTTATCAGATGATAAACAAAAATTGAATCAAGCTTCTGCCAGTACTAGTAGTGGACACCCGTCAATGAAACAAGTTATTGAGAATCTACCAGAACTTTGGGAAGAAAAGCAATATGAGGAGGAATATGACCTTACACAATTTGTTCAAAGCTTAAAAAAGTAGTTGTGTACATTTTAAACGACCAGAGATATTTTTATCTATTTATTTGCATCTTCATTCACCAATAAATTTAATGAAATATGGAAATTTAGTGTCATTATCTGTAAGAATCTGCTCCAACTACTTTAATATAGATATGCCTTATTCACTTTTTGAAGGTGGAAAATCAACAGCAGTATCATCGAAAATTTGTAACACCTATCTGTGCATTACTGCTTCCCTGAAATGTCGCTTTCTTTTCTTTCTTATTACTGCTCCTGTTTGCGCATATAGCCTAGTGCGCTGCTGAATCGGAATGCCGATTCCCATAAGAAATACGTGCATAAAAAATGGAGCGGATAATTTGTAGGGACCAGGCGGAATAATTAAAATGCGCGTCTGATCTGCACAGATTACAGCGAAAGCAACTTTATTGCCTTTTTTGGACATTCGACTCATGGTACAGTGTTTTCTAAAATTGAGAATTCTACAGCTCGGCCACCCTAATCTTTAAGCGACCCGATTAAAGAATCCATGTATCGATTGTCCATAACAATCACGCTCACAAGTATTACCTGAATATATTCTAAAAAGGTGCAATTCACGTTTCACTACGATCACCACAAATACAAGAAATTCGAAATTACATCAGTAAGCATACAATTCCTCTCTGAAACAATAAAGTTTAAAAGAATAATTTAACAAACCACACCATCTAACTATTGGACCTTTCAAAGTTTTTAAATTACATAGCAATCATTCATACAATCTATTAGATATACAATAACAATAGTAATTTATTTGAATACGTACAAAGAATACAATCTTATAATGTACAAAATTCAGTATAAAAATAATTGATCAATCAATTTAGTGTAAGTTCATTATACTAAATTCGAAAATATTTATAAATCGATATAGAAAAAAAAGTAAAAGGAAAAAGAAAGTAGCAAAAATCAAGAGAATAGCAGTACAATTATTATGATGAAAAGAAAGAAAAGATGCATCTGCTATTAATGATATTCTTAATTAGGATATCATTAATAGCAGATGCGAAGTTCCTATGGGAGACCATACGCTGCACATGACTAGGAAGGGAATTCCACTTACAAATCGCCTGAACAAGGTAAGAACGTTCACCAAAAACTGAGTGGCATCTGGACACAAGAAGCTTAAGGTAATTCTACAATTATAAAATTGCAATTTTTCACAAAGGTACTCCGGAACTTTATAATATATCAACTTATGCAGAAATATAAGTTCTCGGCGGCTACGAAACGCTTCAAAAGACATACCCAGGAATAGAGTTCTGTACTCAGTCACATGACAATTTCTAGGAAGACCATAAACATACCTTATAATATCATTGAGAGCAACATGCATTCTTCTATAGCACCGCGCATCAAGTTTGGCATAGGCAAGACTACCAAACAAAAAGTAAGGAATAATTAACGCCTTGGCTAATTTATACCTAAGTTGCACAGTTAGGTAATCAGAGCTTAGTCTCAACTATCTCAATCCCCCATAAAAGGTAGCAGAAACGAAGTCGCATCAAGAGAATATAGAGTTTAACATAATGCCTAGATTTGAAGCCTTGTTGACGTACTGAAGAACAGCATTGCTTAATTGTATTGGTGGCAAATCATCCTTGTCAAGTTCTCGTCTGTAAATAGGCATAGACTTAGATTTGGAGAGATTTATAGGTATCCTATTAATTTGTGACCATTTAAAAATATTTTCCAAGTCCTCATTCATCCTGTCGACGCAATCCTCAATGAGACTCATAGGGCAACTCAAGTATATCTGAACGCCATCAGCGTATAGATGAACAGCAGAGTGATTTGTAACACTTGTCAGATCATTAATAAAAAGGATAAATAACAGAGGACCGAGGATCGATCCTTGAGGTACACCAGAGAGCACTAGTCTGGAGCTCGAAAATGAGTTACGAACCTTAACCACTTGTTCACGGTCAGATAAAAAGGATTTAATCATCTTGATTGCCGGTGATGAGAAATGGAATTTATCCTTGAGTTTAAATAGAAGTAGTTTACAATCCACACAGTCAAATGCCTTACTAAAGAGTTATTTTGTCGTTGTCAAGGGCTTCACAGATATCAGACGTCACCTGCTCCAAGTATCTCATTGCCTGCTCATACATCAGTTTTTCAAGTACTTTAGCAAGGAAATTAAGAATGCCGATTGTGCGATAATCACAAGGTTCCACTGGGAGGGGTTCCACATGGTTTTCAAACTAGAATTATCAGCTCGAGAGCACACATATGCAAATATAAAGACGATCAACCGAAAAACACTTCAAAATTTAAAACAACCTTCGTTAACGAAACCGTATTTAAAACCTTATTATAATTAACTATTCTGTCAAAACTCACTATCGAAATTTCGAAATGTCCTCAATTCTACTTACAAAATTCTTACTCGCAACCAGTCAATACCTCTGATGTACAGAAAACATATGGCTTCATGTTCACAGGCGCACAAACACCTTCGTATAGTAAGCGCGTTCGTTGTAGACCTTCGATGCCTTTAATTAAATACCTATCATTCCCGAGAACCTTATATACTTCATAAGGTCCACGATATTTTGGCAAAAGTTCTATTAATTCCCGGAGTAGTATCAAAGTTTCGAACCATCACTAAATTCCCCACATTATATTTCCGTGGAGGTTTATGTCCTTCGTCATAATGTCTCTTGTTACTGTCTTGATTCTTGGCAATCGCCTCAGAGGCCTCACGTCTAATTAAGTGCAAATCTCTGACATGACTTTGTATATTATTCTGAACATATTCCATGACTTTATCGCAGACCAAACAAGAGCATACTCGGCGAATACTCTGTGCTTCGGTTAACGGTGTTGTTTAAAGCAAATTCTGTTTTTACCAAGTTTTTATACCAATTACCGGTTGATTTTCCAGGTGCTAGTTTTGATAGCATAAGCATCAGCACACGATTTACTCGCACCACCTGACCTCTCCCTGGGAGAGAAGGGAAGTCATGGTAAACTAAAAGAGTAGGAGATAATAAATAAGCTTTAATCCTTTCTTAATGCTTCCTGACACTTCTCGGTCCACCTAGACTTTACGTCCTAAGGGGGGCAGCTGCCCTCCCTTGCCTCCTCTGGATACGCCCATGGTATGATTTGAATGACCAGGGAAAATTTATTTGTTCAAAAATAATTAAGAAATAATAGATTTCTGTATGACTGTCAAATAACCTAAATAAATACCTGAATTGACGGATGTAATGAAATTAGATAATTACTTTACAAATCTTTACATATTGCTATAGCGCCTCTTTTGTTTCTTTTATGAAAGTATTTAAACAAAAAGTGTTAAATCTTGTATGCTGGTTCGGAACCCTTCGTTTGCGAGTCCGACTCGCACTTGGCCAGTTTTTATTTACTAAAGGGGTAAGTGCCGACCCGAAGAAAATTAAAGCTGTTAAAAATTGGCTTCTCGAACCCAACGGCAAATGAGAAACACATAGTTTTCTACGATTAGTAACGGTTCGTGAAAAGCTTTGCAAAAATAGTAAAACCGGTTAATAAATTGACGGAAATGGGAAACAAATTATTTGGAATAGACAACGTGTGGATGGTGAAGAACGGGTTACCCCTACTGGCTTCATGTGAGAGAAGATGTGGAAGATGGTGTCGGAGATTCAAAACTTATGTAGCAACGAAGGACCCGTGGATGAAGTTCAAAGGAGAAATGAAATACAACGTGGGAGCACCCTTTGAAAAGTTTGCAGGTTACGTCTGTAAAGCTGGTACCCCCACTTTGTCGAAAAAAAGACTTTTTCGCCTATAATTATGAGCTATTTTTGAACGGAAACAATAAATTTTGAGCTTCAATAGAACAATGTTTAATTGAGTTTCAAAAGTGGGGGTACTATCTTGACGTCAAGTTAGCACCCCCACTACACTATAAAGCGAATTAAACGAGAAACAAGTATACAGTAATTTTCAGCTAATTAAGAGCTTTAAGAACATGTAAAACGAATTTACAAAATATATTGACTTACAACCATGTGATAAAATTACAACTTCAGTGACTCTATTCAATCTAGGAAATGTGAATGAAGTTCAGCTGGAAGCTATAGAAGTTCACAAGGTTTTTCATCTCAACAGTTCGAATTTTAAGCTGCTACCCTTATTGATATTGAAAATCATCTCTTACAGAAGAAGCACGTTATTTTAACGACTAGCAATCATTCCTTACAAAGCAAAAACAGTTATTCTTACGACTAGAGAGCTGTAGACTGTAATGTAATATTTTTGATTACAAGAAGATTATTATTGATTTTTAAATGGCCTGAAATTATTACCGTTTGAAAATTCTGATTTTGCTTGTAAGAAAAACACGTTTTCGTTTTAAGCAAACTTGTTTCGAGGGAATGTTATATGATTTATTTAATAAATTACTCAGTTTAGTGTGCGCTTATAATACATTTACTTATTAATTATTTTTTCACGATAAATTTTTGTATAATAAAGATATTCATTTCTAGCTATTTATTTTTTAAAAGATGTTTTGAAAAATTTAATATATATTTTAATTCATTTTTTTTATTTGCGATATAAAAGAAAATAGATGGTATGGCTTGATAAATTTTTGGAATTTTTAGATAGATCATCTAACTCCGTCCATGTATCATTCGGTCTTCTACCAATGGCTTTATAATGGCCAGGTATGTCCTCTCTGCTTTGTAGGCTTGTACTTATAGCGTTTTCAAAATTAATAATTCCCAGTAGAATGTATTCTTCTTCCATGAAGGACATTTTTCATGACTGTGGAATGTCCTTCAGTTTAATTCTTTTGACAGTGTGAGAGCTCATCAGAATGTCGATTATTATAAAAGAACCTTTAAAAAATGTATAGTTAATATCGTTAGTTATATTTTGTAAGTGAAAAAAGAAATGTTATAATTTTATTTGAATATAAATATTTATCGATGATCGCAATTTCTGTGGTTATTTGCCCCAAACAATCCTTGTTGTTACAGTCTGTAGTACCCAGTGTAGGAAAAGCTGCTGCTGCTTTCTCTACTTTCTCTGAAAAACTTTCTAAACTTATGACAGCATCCTGCATTGAAAGTATTGTCATGTTGTTTTCATTATAAGTACAATTTTTATTGCAGTAGAGGATTTCTTTTATTGCTTGGTATACTTTCAAATAAATGCTGGCACATACACTAGCCAGAAAAAGTCTGCGTACACCAAGTAATCTGAAACTACATTTCAGATAAATTCACGCTAGTTGTTTGTTTTTTAATGAGATTTATTGTTCATACATTCTTTGTACATTTAGATTTTGGGAAATGCTAACAAAATATATTTTGAGCAAATGGAAAATGAAGAAAAAAATCAAAAGCAAAAAATGTCACGAATATTCAGTAGAAAAAGTCTGCGTACACTTCCAGAATTGTGTTATTTCCCAAAAATGTAGTACAAATTCCAGGAGAATTTTTGTTCGTTGACATCTTTTAATTAAAGTAGTAGGTCCTATAATAGTGCAGTTA
>QYTT01076788.1:0-17884 GCA_006980735.1 Dasypogon diadema | reverse complement strand
TAAAATCACGAATGTGTACGTGATGATCGGGTGGTAACTATTGGAAAAATAAAATCACGCAGGCATTATCCATCAGTGTTTCTCCCTATTTTTCTGTTGAAGTGTTTTGATGGATACAATACATACAATATCTTTTGAGTCTCTTGAAGGGCTTGAATTAAAGGTTCTTAAAAAGTTATCTCTTTCTGTATAATGTATATTTTCCATAATTTTCCTCAACCCACGCCGATAGCCGAGCTGGTTAAGGTGCAGCTTTGCAGATTTTCTCCTCTGGCGCGGGTTCGATTCAAGCAAAAGGCACTGTGATTTATCTGGGTGCCAGTAGCTGACGCAATTCTGCTGACGAGAATTGTACTTGCGAAACTACTGGGATGTTGCACGGAAGAATTTCAGTCCAAAAATTGTGCCTCTCTTGTAACATATGCTAGGTTGCAAGTCGCATCCCCCTTTTCACCAAAATTTTCTTCCGATTAAGCTTTACTGTGTGTTATCCCCTGAGCCTGGGCACTATCTTAAAATAATTTTTACCCTGAGTCCCTTTTTTGATGAGGATAATAAGAGCCAGCTTTTTAGAGCAACCTAGTTACACAATTGGGGAGCAGGATGAGAGCGACAGGCGATATTATTAAATACATCTTTATTTTCTGTAACCTCATTTAGGAGCATTCATTCTCACATGATCAATTTGCTCATCCAAGGTTTTGTCTCAAATTTCCACTTGATATACACTGTTCTGCGCGCATTCAAGTTGCGCATATAAATATGTAGGGCAAGAGTCCACGCATTCATCAATAAGACCGATTCGTGCCAGAGGTAAGTAAGCCACTAAATCGTAAAACGTGTCTTTTGTACCAATTCTTTATTGTAGCGCTCGGTAGTATTACAAGATGGCATTGGTTTATCGTAAGATATGTATGTCTGGAAAAAAGACCGTTTACTTTTTTCTTCTTAAAAAGTAATGGCCGGACTAATCACGTTCCCTACTCTCTATCTCCCGTCCAACGAACTGGCTGCGTTTGTTGCATTAAGATGTCTTTCTAGTGATGGCCTTAGACCGGCATTACACATTCGCTCCAACTCAATTCCTTATAGAAATATTTACCACTTCTTCTCCTCGCTCTTCCTCGTCTTCTTCTTTTCTTTTCCCTTCTCCTTATTCTTATTCTTCTTTTTCTTTCTCTTGTTACTTTTCTTCTTCTCCTCTATCTCGCTTTAACGTACAATTTTGACTTTTTTCTGACCAACATTTTTTGCGGAAACGATCGGCAGGATTCATCCAACAACATACTAAGTAAGTTCAAGAAATTTCGATGTTTGAGTAACCCACAAATATAAAGCATAAACGAATTTTCTCATTATTGCAGACATGACTATTCTTTTCTATTATTTGAAAAATGCGTGAAAATACTACATTTGTATCGAAGTTCTAGTGTATAGAACTACATACATACACGTACTTATATTAGCAATCTATTACAAAATAAATGCAGGAGTCGGGGTCGGAGTCGGAGTTGGAGGTAAAAAAAAAAGGAGTCGGAGTTTGATACTTTGATGGCCGACTCTGCAGCCCTGGTTACATCTGGCATGTGTAATTGGCGTAGAGATGGGACTCATAAACCGATTAATCGATTAAATCGATTTAATCGCATTGTAACTATGTAATCGATTTTTGCAATATTCGTACAATCGTAGATTGACAAAAATCAATGTGTTTGTGGCCGATTGCCTTGAAAAACAAGAAATACAAAAATAATACCTCATTTCTAATAAGCGAACCATCCATGAAACATCTAAACAAAATATGTAATCTAAATCTCCTTTTTCTTACATACACCTCAATTCTTTGTCTCGCTTGTGTTTTGGTCAACTTGTTCATGAAATTTGGAGGTGTTAGTTTAACCATTTAGGAGTGCAATGAGAAGTTCAGAACTTTTGTGGTCGTGTTATTCCAGTTTCGCAACAAAAAATTGTCAGATAAAATTTATATTATCAAGACATCTTTGTGTTAAGTCTAGTGAGTTAATATTAAAAGAAAATCTATTAGCTAAATTATGTAGAACATTACATTGTGAACTTTTGTATGTATATAACAACGAACCTATCGTGTACGAATACAGTTTTCAGCAAATATTCAGCAGAATGGTAAATGGTTGGTTCGTGGAGAGGATTGAATGAGTAAAAGTAGAAGGCTTTGCGTCTTGAATTTCCTCTATCACATCTGAGGTTCCCCAAGGCTCTGTACTCGGTTCCCTACTGTTCGCCATGTACATCAACGATTTACCTGAAATTATCGATTACGCCACATATAAGGGGCATTTACAATTTAGTTTGTTTTTCTTAGTCAGTACAAATTTGTATATACAAATTGTTGATGGCGTTAAACTTTATACAGCCCGCCTTATTGGTTTTGTAAATTTATGCTTAAGATTAAACGATGACTCGAATCATTGATCAAAGCATAATGATCTTAGTTTAACACGTTGACGCGGCGTCAGTTTCCAGGAACTTAAATTTTAAAGCTATCTCAGAACAAATGGATTTCAACATGTAATTCTCTCAGGAAAGTTCTGATTCTAATTACAGCAGTCGCCGTGTTAAACCCCACAGAATCTGACTATATGATCCGTGTTCACCTTGATATTGCTTCATTTGACTTTCCCTCCTTTGTGATAAGTAATACTCAGTTTGGATGCTTAAGCCAGGCAAAACAAATGGGAATAATGCTAAACAGTGACAATACATTTGGAAGACTGCGGCTATTTGTTGCACTATTGATGAGATCGATCCAACCACCCTTGTGAAATCTCTTCATGCTCGAGCAAAATGAGTGTCGCATGTAATGTTTCTATAACTTGTTTTTTCGGTTTACTTCGGTGCGTTGATATTTCCCCATATCGTTCATCTATTCTCAAAATAATTTACATTAGAAAAGCAATTTTCATGCAGCCGTATCTGTGCTTTCTGGGCTCAGTGAGACTTTTTAACTACAGTTCTTCCGCGTTCTAATTTTTTGCTAAAGAGCGTTCCTATTTTGTTAAAGCTTTTCGATTATGAAACTCTCTCCCTCCAAGAGTTCAGCATATGAATTCAGTTGAGTAAACTCAAATAGTACGGAGTAGAAAATTAGCACGCGAAAATCGTAGAAATAGTAAAATTGTACTAGGGTGGCAACGCTGTCTACAATGGAAAATGCACTTGTTGCAATATTGAATGTAGATCTGCCTTGTTTCTAGACATTTAGTATGTTTCCATGCAAGGTTGAACCCGAGTTGAACTCGGGTTAGTGATCATGGAAACTCGAGTTGAGTTGAGTTTCGTTAAATCCAAGTAAACTCCACGAAAAAGGTCGGGTAGAGTTGAGTTTAGCTACAAATGTCATTGGCGAGTTTTTTGGACGAAAGAAGATTTCATTTTATTAATTTGAATAGTTTGGGAGAAATATATATTAAAATTAATTGACGGAAAAAAGCATAAAACTGAATTTGAAAAAAGGGGCATATCGGACAAATGCCAACTTTCAACTCAACTCCACAAGTGCTGATGGAAACACTTCAGGTTAAGCGGCCATTTTATAAACTCAACGAAAACTCAACTCCAACTCAACCTTGTGCATGGAAACTAAGTAATTTGTTCGTAGTATAAGACCGGAAAGCCGTTGCCTTATCTCTCGCTACCCTCCTACAAGTTATCAACTCTTGATCTAATAATGATCTAATAAGGTGAATCGCACTGCTATCGAGATAATTTAGAAATATTTTCATTATTTATTTTGAAAAGAAGAGCTTTAGTAAAAATGCACATTTTGCAACAAACGCTCTCTTAATATTTAATTGCATTCGAAATGAGTACAAAACTTTCTTTTTAATCTATATTTTGTTTAATTCAGTAACTGTGCAGTGTATACATAGCATAAATATATTCAGTTTAAATTTTCAAAATATATTTTTTAAAGCAGAGTTTTTAATTTTCATATTACGAATTTACGACATCTGATGAAATAAGCCTCATTAAAACTATTAATAAATTCCAAAATTTGGTGTAAATAAATTGTATAAGCTATAATTTAATTACTTTACTTACTTTACTTCACAGAAATTAAGATGAAACTTTTACACAAAAGCATGGTGTGCGAAACCAAGAACTGATTTCCTATCTATTCTGCTTTCGTATATCATAGTGAGAATAGTATCTCATAGTATCATATATATGTAATTTAGAGATTATGTAATTTTGCTGCTACATGTTGTGTGTGGGTGTATATGGTTAACGATTTCATTTAGTTCAGATTTCATCCCTGACTGACTAACAAATGTTGGTAATTTTGTCGTAGTTAGAATCACTTCAAGAAAGTTGTAACTGAAATTATTAGAGATCTCGAATTCGTTATGATATTGGTAAATAAATCTTTTAATTAAGGAAAGTTTGAGATTGGTTTAGAAGTTGATTCGCAGCGTTTGTAACCTGAATGGGAGGAGAATATGATGACTTAAAGTAAAATCAGATTATGCTCAAAAGAAAGAAAAAAAGAGTAAAACTTTTTTTTCGATAGTGTTATAGTTGATTTGGAAAATTGCCTTTACAAATTTCTAATACAAAAGCATTGATGAAAAAATTTAATTATTTTCTTAACTCCGTTTTCACTTCGCTTTGTGTTAAAAATAAATTTATCACATTTATATCATTTGTTATAAAACTGGTTTTTAATGCCTGATAGATCACCAAAGTCAACGTCATAGTTTACCTGGTGTTATAAAGTGATAGCAATGTGGAAGAATATGGCGCAAAATATGAAAGATAGTCATTAAAGAAAAAAACACCGATTATTCCTTTGTCACCGCAGAAAACCTAAAAAAAATTTCCAGCTGAGAACTAACATGATTCGAAATGAAGGTACTGTCTTTTTAAATCACGTTTATTTCTTTAATTTCCCTAGGTAATTCACTAATATCCTAGAAGGACGGCATACTCTAATAAATATTATGGCGACAAAATATTACATTTTGTTTAAAATTTCGTAAAAGCATTCGAGTATGCCGTCTGTCTAGTCTAGGGTATAAGAATCTTAAGAACTAGAGGCAATCTAAAATCATTACTATTTCTTCATGTGAGCTGGTGAACATCTTTATTCTTAATTTTGAATATAAACATAAGCCTCCATTTAGTTGACCTTACTTGTTTGTTTGACCTTAAGTACTTACGTTCAATTTATTTTCGTTTTTAATTGCCATGCATTTAGTTTTTTCTATATTGAATTTCAGTTTATTTTTTTGTCTCTAAAGATTTAAATGATTTATGTCCCCTTGAAGATATCGATTCATGTCAGCAATGTTATCTCCAGCTGTCATATTAATGCATCATCCGCAAATAGTGCTATTATTCATTATTCCCATTATTCATTTATGTAGATAAGAAAAGGTAAAGGTTTATAAATAGATCCCTGCGCAACTCAATGCCTAATCACTATAAGCGGAGATATCTCGCTCTTGAGTTTTACATACATATTTCCCTAATTTTTTATTTTCCCTATTAGAGATACAACAAATACAGCTGCTAGGATATTTACGGCTCATTTTTTCCTTTCATACTGTAGGGGTAATTTAGCTGATGGGCCCTCATGTCGGGACTATAATCAAATAATGAGCCTAGAGAGAGCCAAAGATTTTGTTGATGTGGCAAACATATACAGGGTGATTAAGATCAAGGTACCGTGCAGTATACCAAGTGATTCCCCCCTCCGACCTCCCCACCCAAAATTTTTAGACTTTGAATGTTCCCTGATGGAAATAATTGCTCATAACTTTTGAATCACCACACAGATTCTGGTTATTTCTAGTTTATTTGAAAGCTATCATAAGTATCTTTCTTTTGGTACTTCATTTGTTGTTACCAACGAACTATTCTTGGAGATATTATCAAAAAGAATCGAAAATTTTCGATTTTTTTTGCAAAGAATTTTGAAAAATAAATCTATCTATTTAAAAAGATATTTTTTTTCCAAGGAATTTAGTTTTATTATTGTTTAACAATACCCCCGATGTCACCTTTTTTCCACAAAAACCCGTAATAGGCTACCGGAAACGGTTTCCAATCAAAAGTAATAAAGTGTATTACCATTGCGAGGTAAGTTAACCTTGTAATTAATAAATGGTATTTAAGGAGTGCACACCGCTGTGCAATTGCACAAATTGAAGGTATATGAGTGACATAACGTTTTTATGTTCCCTCAATTTGCACCTTAAATTTCAAAGCGCGTTTTTTTCAGAGGTGTCCGTTGTAGGCCTAATTCTCTCATGCAAGCAAGCAGTAAAAAGACACCTGCGAAATATTTTACCATGCAGAATCATGAAAAAAGTTCCAATAAATCCATGTACTACATACTTATCGGTGGCAAACACCGAACTTAGTACCAAAGTTACCCAGGAACGCAACCCCAAAGTAATGAACACAACCCCGAACTGATGCGGATCAGTGTTGTCATTATAAAATTTCAAGAAAAGCTCGATGAAACTCCATATAAAAAAAGTGGCTGAAATACGGAACTGGGAGCTTTCTTTGTATAATTAATATATAGATGAACAATTTCTTGGCCCTCGCGGTCCGCCGACCTCAATCTACTGGATTTTTATTTATGGAGTTATTTTTATTTATGGAGTACTGTGATAAGTTCCAGATAAAACTTATAGGACAAAATTGAGGGTAAAAATTATTACACAAAAAACCCTTCTATTGTCCGAACCTAGAACTTCCGGAACTCTATCTTCATTTCGCCATGCCTTACAACATCCTCAGGTCTTATTTGCCTTTTATGAACTTCGTCTGAGTGCCTCATTTTCACAAAATAGATTCTTCTATAAGAACTCTTTCTCTCAGACCTTCCGTTCATAATTTTCTTTTTTTATGATAAACCCTGTATAGTACAATTTTCCCCTCAAAAACTTTTGTCTTTCTTTACCCTTATAATACTTTTTCTGTTTATTTTATTAGCTTTCAACTGTAAATAAAGATATAATTTACCATCTTCATCGTGTGTGCATAGTCTTCTAGTAATATTAAATTCATTCTCTGATAGTATGTTTGAAAGATTTCCCTTAAACATTTTTATCAATTTTCGGTCTACTCAGAGATGAATGCCCCACCATTGTTCAAAGCGATACATCAACTAAAAATTTTCCTGAAATTTTAAGGGCAAACAATGGGTGCATTCATAACTCGTAGCCGCTGTCAGCCTAAACTAACAGATAAGCTGACAGGCTTACGCTCAGCGGCTTTTGTGTTACTGAATAATGGGCTTAGGAGCTGAATTTTGACAGTTCTATGACAAATCTCAAACGGTATTTTAAAATTTTGATTGGTAGTGAAAATGGATAACCATGAATTAAATTTGTTTTTGGAGCTGGAAGAAAATAAACTCTCGGCGAATGCAGCATCTGAAATTTGTATTGGTTCCAATGTAATCTCTATGTTTCATCAAATATTACAAATATTTACCATTAGTAATTCGATTTAATACTTCGGGGCTGTCTGTAACAGTGTACCTACAGTTTCCAATATCAAAAATCCTCGTTTCCATGCTTTCTTCTGAAATATCGCAAATTCTACTGCCAATTACTTTATAAACAAATTTGTTGTCAAACTGTCTTCTTCTTTTTCTTAGCTTACTTAGCCTCAATTTCTTGGGCTGAAGAACTCTGTCAAAGGCAAAGTTAGCGGATGAATTAGCTCTTGCGTTCATAACAAGTAAGCCGAAAATGTTGGCTAGCCGCTGACAGCGGCTACGAGTTATGAATGCACCCAATAATGTGTTTATTTGAGACGCCCCTTCAAACCATTTACTATGAATATCAATAGAACCTGGAAAGTTTTTGCCTAAAATTGGGCCACAATAATCATTATGAAAACGTCTCAACGGTTCTTTTGGCCATGTCCAGGGAGTGAGGGGGCTTTGTGGGAATCAGTTTGGTGGAACAAATCTCACACCTTTTAGTTTCCTGCTCGTTGTTCTTATCCAGACTAGGCCAATTAGATAAGAATTACTTCGTCCAGAACGGTCTCAATACTGGGGGAATTACTACTCTATGTCCCCTGGGGACACATCCCTTTTCTATGGATAGTTTTTCGGGATTTAAAGTACGTTCCCAAATCATTTAATAACGTATATTTGTTTTTGTTATGAAACAACTTTCACTTTCAATATAAACTTAAACTTACCGTCGTCGTCCAGAAGAATATTGTCTGGTTTTATATCCCTGAAATAGAAAAAAAATCAGTTTACTTTCTACAAATGATGTCATATACAAAGATTTATTTAATATTTAGCATTTATATGATAATAATTCGTTTTTTTACAGATATAATTTGCATGCTGATAAATACTAAAATCCGATAATTCTTACCCTGTAAAACCTAACCTAACCTAACCCTAAACCTATTAGGGGTACCCATAAGTAATGTCGTTTCTGCGGTCATATGCTTCTCACTTGTTTTTTTTTAGAGTTGCTGTTAGATTTAGATCATTTAAATTTTGATTGCTCAAGTGTACATACGTTGTGCTTTCAGTTGAGATTTTGTAAAGAGTGTTAAATATTCTTTGCAAAGATCTTCCATATGCAATTTACTCTTAAATCTCATCATCAATCATGATTCACTTTGAACTGCTTAATGTTGGGAAATCCGTCGCTGCGGATGTTTATTCTGGTCAACTTGACCGATTGAAAGTGGCCATTACAGAAAAACATCTTGCTTCGATTAGCAAAAAAGGTGTTATTCTTCAACGTGATAACGCCACATGCTGTAAGGTTTACACAACAAAATGTTACCGAACTAGGATGGAAAGTTCTTCCCCATCCTCTAAATTCACCAGACCTTGCTTTATCTAATTATTACCTTTCTGGCATGATCAGATATTCCAGGACGGTCTGAGCTCATACCTAATAGCTTCAATCCTAGAAGGACGGATTGGATCACCTATCAAGCATTGGTATACTCGAAAACAGACCAGCTAATGATCACCATCAGTGCAAAGTGTAAACTTGATATAGCAGCTAGTCTGCTAAGTGATGTACTAGTATCCTCCTACCACGATAGTATCATTTCAGCTCCATTCAGAACCCGCCTTAGTGTGACTAAGTAGAAGGATTTTCCTCCGGAAAATATTAACAGCCGGTGAGATTAAATTTTCTTCGATAATAGAATTTCTTGCTTTGATTGGGAAAGTGGATAGTCTTTTACATTAATAGGACTTCTCTAGTTCGCAATTTCCATCATTTTAGCAACCCACAATTTTTTTTATCTATAGATAGTCACTTTAATAAGAATCATTATTTGAATAATAATAATAATAAGATCTAAGTGGCTTCACAAGTTCAATTGTCGTCAGTATAGATGCCTTAACCACTGGTGCCCAGATAAATCCACACCCGTTGCAGGAATCAGAATTGTGCGCACAGAGGTGAAAGTCTTCAGAAGTGTGCCTCAATCAGGTTGGTCATCGGTGTGGGTTAAAGACTTTACTGCAGCTTCGTTTTTTAACTTATAGCCTCTAATAAATTATTTTTATAATTAAGTGAATCGGATACATGCACAAAATTTGGAGAAGTTACATTATCCATAAGGTCTGGAAATCCAATATTATATCCTTCAAAAAAGTCAAACAATTTTTAATCAAAAACGATGGAAAAGTGTTATACAGACATAGCAGGGATGCTTTAATGGCAGTACCATTGTATCCCAATGATTGGTTAATCGATATGGTCCTTTAAAAGTTGATAATAATTGTACAGGAGTTGTTTATAGTCAAATAAAAGACGCAGAGAATAATCGTTTCTGTAATAATTTAGAAAGCATACCATCAAGGAGAAGTGTTGTCTTTAATTCTTCGGTGTTTTGTTATGGATAGTCCACCTGGTGAGTCGAAAACGCAATCAAATCCTTTCTTCACCTTCTGGATTCCTTTTAGTAGCCACACTTGTCTTAATAACATTTTGGCCTTATGTTCATTTATCTTAATTTTCGAGGCACACCAAGCAATTACAACCCTTCCGTATTTAATATTATTTCCAAGTTATTAATTCTCTCCATATGCTGACTACGTTCTATTGAGTGAGGAAAACTTGTTATCTGATGTTCAGATTTGACTTGGAAAGTGTGAATTAAGTTCATATGTATGCTGCTCCTTTGAGCGAAATCTTTGAAAACTTGTTAATGAATCTGAATAGCTGATGACAGTGTGTAGGAATCTGAAGTTTGAACTTTCCTAAGAGTTAGTTTTCCTCTAACTATAGTGACGTAAGACAATATAGTTTCAATTTTTTTTTTTCAAACATAAAAAGTGCTGTCATATCCTCGAAGTACAATGAACGGTTGCCTTAAAAGACGTTTTGATGAGTAGTTAAATTTTGGTTTGGCTAAGCAAGGAACGGAAATGCCTCTTAGCAGACCAGAGCCTTTTTATGGTCAATCAATTAATCAGTCAGTTAATCAATCAATCAATCAATAATTTATTAAGTGGAGTTTAAACTTTCTTAAGAATTCAATTCGCAGTTGCTAAACCAAATCTCAGTATGAGATAGCAACATTTTCATGTACGAGATTAAATAAAACTAAAAGACCTTTTTCTATTAACACGTTGAGTGCGTCAGAACAAATGCAATTTAACATGTAATTCTCCTAGGAAAGCTTTTATGCTACATGCCGCACTCAACGTGTTAAGTATGTACTCAAAGAGTATCTCATTATAGAGTTGATACAAGGGAATATATGGGACTGACTGCCTTAGTGGCTTATAAACTGGTCTTACAATATCATTGATAGTAACGGTCAACTTCTCTCTCTTGAGAGAGCCAAGCTTAGGAAAAACCAAGCTGTCAAACGCAAAATGTGATATAATCATAGAGATGGAAGAAATAGAGAGGGCATGCTTGCCTCCAAAATGGCACAAATTTCTACATAACCTTAGAAGTGCGTCATAAACTTCCCAAGCGTTTCTCGGTTCGTCAATTGTTGCTTAATAAAATTGTATGTGTTGCTTAGCAAAATTGTATGTGCAACAATAAAATCTTATTAGTTTGTTTTTATAAATATATGCATCTAAAACTATAAATTTCTTCGTCTTTAAAAACCTAAAATTAATTGTTTAAAAATCCCGCTTACCAACGCCGGCAAAGGACAGAAGTATATTTGGCATGCATCTGTCTATTTTCTGCATGTCATATGCCAAAGTGACGACAGAAGTACGCCCCAAAATTTCAAATTTGATCTAATTTTCGGATTTGTTGTTATTTGGAGCATGATAAGGTGATATGGTTGAATAAATTTAAATTTAAAAAAATTTTTAGAAGGAAAATTTAAAAGTTAGAATATTTACTTTTTTAAATATAAATACTTGGACTTATATAACATTGAACAATATCTAGTAATCGATGACTTTAGAGATCGAAAGAGATGAATACATTTAAAAAATTTGTGCCATTTTCTTGAAGACAACTTGTATGGGCCGTCCCTTCTATATATTCATCTCAGTGGGTATAATCAACAAACTCATCAGCTGCAGGGGAGTGTCTCGCGGAAGAATATTTGCCGATAGCCTAAATACCTAATCATAACACGTAAACATATTAAGTATTTATCATTATACCAAGATTTTTCGGCTTCTGAGAATACGATAGAATTGTATTATTTAAGGTGATTATGATTCGGTGTCAATTGCTTGCCTGTGGATCTGAAAACATGTCGATTTTCTGGCACTTATACTGAATATATTGCACTGGGACCATTTACAAATACGTCGTAAGTCCTCGTTAATTCTAGCTATGCAAACTATGAATCCTGACATTTTAGACTACAGTCGACAAGACATTAATGAAAATACAGAATAGAAATGACCCAAGTACTAACCCTGAGGAACACCGAATGTGAATGATAGTGGGAGAGACATGTCCTTCTGGATTCATTTTTGTATAGCTGGAGGTTTTATTCCTGTAAAGGAGTTGTTTAATTTCAACTATTTTCTAAATTGTTCTTTCAATTCTCCTACACCTACGGTAGGAGTCGGGTTCTGAAGATGATCTAACAAGCCGAAATTCTCGTATAAGTCAAAAGTCGGTAGGCGTGATTTTGTAAAAAAGTTTCCTGTGAAATAAAAATCAAAAGTGTGTTCTTGTAATATTGTTAAAATGTTTCACGATACGGCGTGCGGACAATTTCTTTTAACCATAAAATCAAAATGTCATTATTCGCCCAGAGAGACATGTCTAACGCGGTTACCACGGATAATCGTTTCATTAAAATTTTCAGTATCTTGTAGTTGGTACACTGATACAGAAAAATTCATTTTGGGTATGGAAAATTGTGTTACAGTTTATAATTATCAATTTACGATATCATAATTTTTAAATTTTAATTTCTTTTCTAAATCATTCATATTTTTTCATTATAGTGTTGTGGCGTCACGAAGACATTTCTTAAAATTCTGAACGTCACCGGTATTTTTATTTCTCGACATTTGCTAGGTTTTTCTACTTTGCGTTTGCGAAAAAGGAAGCTTTGCGATTTTTGTTTGATATTTTTTTGTCTTAGGAACCGAGCAATTGATTTTTTGTTTTTAGTTTTTCATTAGACTTTAGAGAGGCAGCTTGAGATTTAAAAATATTGTATTTAGAATAACTTTCTAATTTAATAAATTATAAATTATATGTGTGTAAAGAGTCAATAAGTGTTTTTTAAAATACATCGCATCATCTTTACCACAGTGTGCTTCCGTTTGGGCCCGGTTATAAATTCATTTATCCACCAACGTCTCTCTCTGAATTGTCGAAATAGTCTTTTTAGTCGGTTTTTGACTGCTTTGGTGTAAGATACAAAATAGGTTTACTGTATTCTTTTGTGAATTTTACCGTGTTTTATCTTTGTCTCGTGTTCTGTAATCAGCACAAGAGCACTCAATAGTTCATTCTCTCAAAATGGCCATACCAACCCAGACATATTAGAATTCTAAATGCTCAAAAAAACACATATTTTATACTTGATCAAACTAACAAAATCTCACATTTATAAAATGCAATTTAAATTCAGTACTGCAGAAAAATTTGAGACCCCTTAAAGGTCATATTTGTTCTGATAAGGTTATTTTTTGAGAATCACTAAGCCTTAAAAAAGTATTCCCCTTAGACTTCATGCAAGTTTTTATTCGTCCAGGCAGAGATTTCAATAAGTTTTCCATCGTAATCTGGTGGAAAAGTATCTTCAACTCATTTAGTTTACGCGGTTTACGTTTTGAAACTCGAACGCCCAGAGTTTGTTTAAACTTTTCTGCAGGACTGTATAGAACGAATTCCTTTTGTTCGCCATAAATGACAATATAGTTTATTTTTTTGTGTCATGAATAGTTTTATACGTTACAAACGTTTGCTACTACAATACCTTGCATCTAGGGCACAAATGTTAATAAAAACTCTTCTCCAAAAAGAAACCCAATCAAACGATATTTTTACTAAAAGGATACTTTTAAAAAAAGTGAACAATTTCACAAAATAATCATATTGTATAAAAGTTCTTTCTGTCAAACCTTTTGTTTTATGATGAGGGAACTGAAGTTGTAAAAAGAAAGAATAATAGCAAAAAGCCTTAATACATAGTTAAAAGAATATTGCTACTGACATTCGAAGTGTTCGTTAGCTATTTTTTCCTTTATAGTTTATTTTTTCTTTTGAAAGTGTCTGAATCTTTTTGTGGGGAGAGTGCCTCTGAGCGTTTTAATAAAAATGGCAAAGTAATTTCCTGATTTATATGCAAAAGATTATTTCATAAAAGATGTGTCAACCTTGATGACAGTCTCATGAAGTTCCTGGGAGTTATTAATGCAAATGTACACAACATGGAACTTAGCTGCATATAAAGATATGTCTGATTCGGAATTTGTTAAAAATAATTACAAGGTCTGTTTGAAAAATCTTCCTGCTCGAAGCAGTCAGCTTTATTCCGAAATCTGTATGTTTGAATTTTTCTGACAGAAGCATTAATTTCTCCCCTCCTGCCCGATTTGCAACTTTTCTGATCTTACTTTTTGGGACAAGTGAAATCTGGCAGAGAATGGTAGCTATCAGCTGATACAAAAGAGAGGTGATGCGTTTTGGTTACATTTTGCAGGAAATAAATTAAATTAAATCGTATATAAAGTAATGAAATAGAAATAATATGAACCATTCAAAGGAGCGAAAAGCGTATGTTTGAAATCCCTACCACTAAAATAAATTTTTCGTTTGACATTTGCTGCCTGATTTTCAACCATACAGACCACTGACGTTTTAATATACCATAAATGGACGGAGTGTCAAATTTAAAATTTGAAACAATTTTTGGGCAGTGGATAAAAACCTGTTTGCCACGCACACATTTTACGTAAAATCAATTATATATATATATACATATATAATAGACTTTAACTCAGAAAAATCAAATTTCTTTCTCACTGTTTAATGGGTTTGCCTTGCCTGGAAAATGTCAAATAAATTTTTGAGGATGCAAAGGATAGATATATAAAACAATACATCTATCTATTTTTTCCCCTCATATCTAATGAAAAAAATTTTAGTTCAGTTCCATATTTTGAGTTTAAGGGAGTGTTATATTTTGAAGAAATTTTGGTATCAGTCTATATTTAGTATGCGTTTGTTCGGAACCGCTCCGTCTAACTATATTATGACGTTTATGAGCCAGACCTACAATGTGTCCCATAAAGGCAGATAATCCCTATTTTCTGAACCGAACAGAGATGGCGGGTAGTTATGAGTGTCTAAATCCTGACGATTCTGACGGATTAATTTACAAATTTGTGTACGCTTTGCTAATCAGTCTGGTTGGGATTTGTTTATATTCATCAGTTATAGTCCACCTGGTAACTCGGATGACTTCCATTTTGAATACGGCATACATATCAGCTATTACCCGGCATATTTACTCTTCTATGAAGATAACTTTGATGATACTTTATTAAATTTACTAAATTTAGGATTTAATCGGAACAGTTTTTTCAGGTAAAATTTTAGATATATTTTTTATTAACCTTGATATTTGTGTTAATGCTGATGTTACTCTAAATTCTCTACTTTCATGGTTTACCAGGTTCATAGTTTATCTATAATTAATGCAACTTTTTCTAGTTTTGTTAATGTAGATTATACCTTTCCCTTTTTTATAATTTTTTAAAGGCTCAGTATAAGTCAAATTAGCTTAGACTTAGTTCAATTAGCCTATAATGCTTTCACTAATATGATGGCTTCCTTGATGGCTTTAACCAGTATATGCTAGTTGAACACAAATTCTGCTGCACTCGTATTTCTATTGTTTAGTACCGATTTGCTGATTTCTTTGAGTCAATATTTACTTTTTGAAGTGAAACTTCTATTATGAAGTTAGCGAGCTAGTTATTGTAACGAAATTCAAAATGTAACGCTAAAGTAATAATCGGTCTATAAATAACGTTAAGCAGGAAATTATGTGGGTCAGGGGGGGGACACATTTGTGATAGCAGTATTCCCGGAGTAAGCAGTAAATACTAGGGCGTTGTTGTTGTAGAACATAAAATTTTAGGTGATTTTTAAAAATTAATGTAAAAGAAAATAAAATGAAGAAAATGACATATTGTTATGTGTAAACCTAAATAAGCGTAAGAAATTTCAAAATAGTGAAAATATCCCCGATTTGAATATAAAAAAATATTGATTTCGCATTGTTTAGCAAAGAGTAATTTTTACTCTTCTTTCGATTAAATAAGGAATTTAATTGATAAAATTAAATCAAACTTAAGGTTTAAGGATTAAAAAATCTGAAAATTTGAAGACCAATTTATTCAAAATTGGTTTTAAGCTATGCTAGCTTCTTTTCGAGGAAAATAAATATAAAGTTTTAGGTATAGAAAATTTACAATTATTAGATACTTACAGCTGTTCGAGCTCAATCAGCTATTTTAGACCTTCCGTTTAGAAAATGTATACATCTGGGATAATAAAAGATCGCAATCTTGGTTTGAAACATTTATTCACTAAAAATAATTCAAGTGGAGAACAAATGACGGATTATTGATACCAGGAAAATCAGTAAATCGACTTTAAAACGAAAATAACTCGGCCTAACTACGAAATTTCTACCATAATCTACCGTTTGGACAAATTCTCCCGGTGCGTGCTGCTCTGTCTACGTTCCACTGCTAAAAAAGGAAAAACTTCGATAGAGAGTATGGGGATTTAGTGCTAGGTGATGGGATGGGTTTATGGTCCAGGGCATTGCCAGAGGTGAGGGATTTTTGGGATTTTGTATTCTTCCTTTTTAAGATTTTCAGCACCACATACATATATATAAATATGTACCTTTTATTAACCTTACTCTTACTTACCTACTTATAAAAAAGCAACAAAAAAAAATACCTAACAAAAAATGACCGGAGCATAAAAGGCAGATAAAAACTTTATCGGAGTATTTACCTGTAAATCTCGAGACATATTTCCAAGACATCATTCTAACGGTTTATGAAAAAAAACAAAAATTCGATTATTTTGAGGTTACAAAAGATTTGGAAAATAATTCTCTGTCACAATTTGTTGCTATTTACTCTTGTAATATAAATGAGGACGAAACTTCCGATAAAAGAAAAGAACGGCGCACAGACATTAGGAATCACCTTAAAATTTTCGATTAAAACAAACAATTAATTTTAGAGGCTAGGAGAGAATTTAAAGGAAGAAGAATTGAATGTGAGTATTGATAAAACCATAAAAATCTGTCGACAAATATGTCGAATGTAGCAATGATCTGCGTCTGTTACTGTTAGATAGATTCGGTTCAAATAGAGAAAATTTAGTGGATAATGCATGAGTTGTGGATCTAATGAGAATGACTAATGAAAATCACAGAAATGTTTTGCTATATACAAGATATGAATCCCATGTTTCCTAATTTTTCACCATAGAAAATTTTCTGTATTGGACTAACAGGATGTGGTAAAACCTACACAACTAAATTTTTGATGGAGATACAATCGCTTCACTTATAAGGAGGTTAGGCAGCTATCACAGGAAGGTAATGCTGCTATCCAGGGGTTAGCAGCAAATAAAATAGTTAGCACCGGTCACAAAAGATCTCTTTTGGTCGAAATGATAGGAAGTGACGTCTTCAAATGAAAAAAGGACGCTAAGTTCAATTATACAATAAATATGTCTCGCACAGCTGAAAGTGAAATACTATATCAAGGGGTTAATAAAAATTGGAAAAATGTGTATTAGAAAGTCAACTCCTAAGGCTACGTATTTAAAAACTCACAGGATAAATTTGTGAGCGAGTAACCCAGGAAGTATCTATAAACAAAGAAATATACATTTTAGTAGAATCATATTAAAAGCGTCAAAAAACTATTTACAGCTTGCAAACACAAAGTCTTATCTGAGTGGAGATTGCAATCCAAGCGCAGCTCGTTTCTGTAACTATCACATAGAGAAAATTCTGCACTCAAATTATCTATTTCACGTCGCTTTGGCACAAAACTCTATTACATTCCTTTTCACTCCATAGAATTCACCATGTTTCGCCCAGTATATCGTCGGCCTAATCCTAAACCCTCGCAACTCCACTTTTTACGATTTCGTGTTTTCGATCGCAAACGGTAACACTAGCCGCAAGGTATCTATGACGTAAATTTAGAAATTTAGGAAAAACGGGAATCCCCTAAAAATGTAGTTTAAAAAGCTCGTAACTCCGTGAGCATTAAATCTGTTCATAAAAGCTCGTAACTCCGCAATTGTGAGATCGTGATTTTACTCAGTGCAAGTTTAAGTGGTTGAAGGTTTGCATTTGTTATTTAATATTTACTAAAACTGAAGTGTTTTGAAGTAGGTTA
>QYTT01076782.1:0-20300 GCA_006980735.1 Dasypogon diadema | reverse complement strand
AAAAAAAAATCCAATAACTCCTGTTGTGGTCCCGAAAGATATTTAGCAATATTCTGGTCAGGTCTGGACCGAATTTGAAGTATTTCCAGTATATATGGGACGAGTTTAGGTTTCAAAGGACGTTTAAATTTCTCAAAGTGTAAAATATTTATAGAGAACAGAGAAGTTAAGTTACTGTTGTAATGAAATTAATCGCTATTGAAGATGCTTATCGAGATGGTAGAGTTCCAACTAATTGAAAATATTGAGGTTGATCCTATGCCGTAACAGCTTTGCACATATTTACTTTCTGTGCGAGAAAGATTGGTGGCCATTTGGCCATACATTCCTCACTTCATAGTATTCTGATTTATGATTTGAAGTTAGGACCAAATAATCCAAAATGAATTCTCAGAGGTACTAAACTATTTGTTAATAGCAAATTGATGTAATCAATTTATGGCTATCATAACAGGTATGATTATAAAAAATAATGTGTGCAGGCATAGCTCACGAATTGCCCAGTACACCTTTAGTAGAAGAATAAATGGGAAAAGGTACTAGAAAATAAATTAAATAATTTTGCTTTAGAAGAATTCACGAAGCTTCGACGTCTCGACAAATAGATATCATATTCATATGTAGATTATTGAGGTGTCAATAAAGTGATGTAAGACATGGACAGTAGCACCCGTAAGAGAGTCAGTGACAAATTCAAATGAGTAGACCACGTCAAAGTTACTGCGTTTAGCAAATTTTGTTAATTGGGTTTGAAATCACGTATTTTATGATATCATTCATGAAAAAGAATAAAACTAGGAAAGAGCTTGGAGCCCTGCGGTATCCTGACGTTTATATTAGTAAACTTAATCTTTATATTAATCATAATTCCTTATTAATTTGCCCCGAATTGTTTCAAAAATCCGACTGTCGTACACTATCAGATACTACGAAACCTCACTAGATTCACTCAAAACACCAAATTGGAATTTTACAGAGCATTTTAAGTAGATACACATATCTGCTGTCATCAAAAAAAGAAATATCGAAAAACAATATGAGTAAAATGCAAGAAAATGCTCAAAGAAAAGACACCAAATCCTTCTTTGAGTACGAAGAAACTCGAAAGAAAGGTTAATATGAGAATCTACTAATATCCAAAGCATTCTTAGTGAATGATTAGCGCACTTTAATGATATATAGATTCTCGAGTTCAAGAAACGATCAAAGTGTATAATTGCCGATTGACAATCCACAACCTGAAATAAGTGTTTGGAATGATGTCAGTTAGGATTTCACTTCCAACATAGTTGTGAAACTACTTTTTTCAGAGTAATGCATGATTTTTGGTTAACTCTTAATAGGGAACATATGGGTATTCTAGTGCTGCATTTTTTAAAGATATGCACTATCACAATATTTTGCTTTCTAAAACTGTCAACTTGTTTTAATTTCCCTTTCTCGGCTACCTCAATGTTACAGAGATATTTGTTGTGTGGAGATTTTCAGGGCTCTATGCTAGGTCCTCTTTTAATTAATTGATCTTCCAGGAGTCATGATGGGTGTGAAAGTTCACATATGTGCGGACGATGTATAGGTACATTGCACCAACTCTATCAATCGGCTGGACGAGAGTATCTGACGTACTATCATAATAGTGCGGTATTCCAATCCAAATTACTACATGACATACGCGTCCACGAGTGCACTCATTCTTAATGGTGAAGTAGTGTATGCAAGCCAACTAGGAGTCCACCGATGACTACAATACAAGCCATCATGTATTCTTCATAGTACTCTACGTACATACGTTTATTACCTTGATTCTTTTCATTGTAATTTAGTAAATGTTAAAAGTTTTCAAGTAGGCTCGATTTCGTCCTTATCTTCATAAGGCCTGGAACTTTGAACGACATTATCACGTTATTATGTATGGAATTTCCGCATTCCAGTTTACATGCAAAATGCAATCGATAAACCAAACATCAAATTTCAATTAGACGGAACACACTTTCACGCAAGCTTTCGTAATCGACAAAGTTCGTCTAGGAAATCTCGTGGTATCGTATGCTAATTCGTGCTCGTTCGTTAGCCACTGTCGCTTGAGCGCATCCTTATTTATATGCAGAAAATGTTGCATCAATTCCCATAAGGAGATCCGTGACACTTTTAGACTGTCACATAGTCTTCGGTGACATTTTATTAGGGCAACTAATTATCGTTGCACTTAGAGTAATTGATTTTGCTCAGATCAATCAATATTACACCAAAGCAGCATATTTGTTCTTGGGGGCAGTTTTTATTAAAATCTTCTCTTCTCAAGCCGAGAGTTTTATGTTCACACCATAAAATTGGGGCATTGTAGAAAAACTTTACATAGCGCAAAAAAAGATGTATGTTTTCTTTTTTCTTACATTTTCCCGGATGGAAGAACACTTTATGTAAAAAGTTCAGAGAAATTAATTACCAAAGTTTGTGAATATGATGATTTTGCGTTTTATGAAAGAAATGGAAAGAACTGGTGCCTTTTTTTCTGGGAGCACTCCGTTTCCTTTTCGCCTGCTTTAGCACTTTGTTCTTGTAATAGAATTTTATGACAGTTTTCACTTTCCTTCCTCCCAAGGGTTTAATGTGTCACAGTCAAAAATTATAGTATCAAGTACAAAGCTATGTGAAAATGTTATATCGTGTGTAATGAATCGGAAAAGGATTTTCAGTTGAGTATGATGGCGCCAGTTGACAAGGAAGTTTGTCTCATCTTTTTAAGTACGCATTTTGTTTCTGTGATGAGTTTATGAGAATTGTCCTAGGATGAAATGACACTTCAAATACAAATTTTAATATTTCTGGGAATATGAAAAATGATCATAATATGATATTTTGTTTTTAGTAGTCATTATGAAATATCTCAGACTAAATTTTCGTGATGATGATGCATTTACAAAATTTTATCAATATCATCAGTTTAATACGTAATGACTTTAAAATTTAGCTTTCATTGGTAAATGGTATAAGCTGCCAGAAAACCAAAGCATGCGATAAAGAGAACATTGTTTATAATAAAGATACCCCAAAATGTTAAAATTGCGATAAACAACGGAGATAATTCAGTAGCCTGGGAAATGCTATCCTGAAAATATATCCGATACTCCCTGATAGCGATTCGACATTGCTTGGCTACTTCTACAAACTGAAGTATCTAACAATAATATACGTAAATTACCAAAGCTATAATGACTTAGCCAATATTCTTGTCAGCATCAAACTAAGATCAATAGCGTATCCGAAGAACTTTTTTTTACAAGAGATCTTTCAATAGAGAACCACGGAAGCTCTCTTTACCTCGATCAACTGGGGATTTTTTGTGTTCATCTAAAATACTTAGGAAAAACGACACTTTGAATATAAAATTGACTATTTTTGAAAGACAGCACCTCTACTAAACGGTATTCTCACAAGACGGATAAAGACCTGTTACAGGTATCTTTCAAAATATGCACCTCTATTGACAGATCTACACCCAAGGTCAGCAATGTTTTTCAAGCAAAGGGCACAACTAATATCAGTGATACTAAACATTAAACTTAATAACGTGCGTGGCAAGCGGTCTATTTTGAGTGCTATTACACGAAGATAAAAACAAAGAAAACCCCTTGTGCTTCGCGATGTGGGCTATGATTCCGTTCGCTGTATTTACTTGCAGGAAAGCCTAATCCACTTCTGATGATCTCAACAATTCCAAAATCCTTCTTAATATTTTTAAATATGTATATGTCATTTAAAATGTCCAATGTAATCTTTTGAAAAATGGAATATGCGAATGAAAAAACCTTAAAGATTTTCGTATTGGCCATTCAAGATGCAGAGAGGTAACGTGGGACCCTGATAAACTTTAAAAAATCTTCGTTAGCCACATTTCTCATGGTGATCCTTTCAATCTCACAGTACAATGCAGGTATCAGTTTCCTTACGACACATGATGGCTTTTCTTTTAAATCTCTTACCCCACCGGAGATTGATAATATGTTATTCTCTATAAAGTCAAAGGCCATTCGTATCAATTATGACCATTGTGTTATAATTCTACCAGTTATATTGCCGTATGTGACGCATATATGAACATAGCCTCCACCTTTTCTGAAAAGTGATAACGAACTAAAATTATTCCTATTCTAAAAAGATCTAAGGCTAATGTTGAAGAGTATCACTATCCTTCATATCGAAAGCCTCAGAAAGACTCTTATATGAACAAATGACTTTCTTTATAAATACTAAACTTCTTTTGTGCTTTAGCTGTTTAGGCCCCGATATAGCTCTAATTAAAGTTTCTAACGATATTCGTGAAGCCACTGACTCCAATATTCTATCCGTCTTTTGCTTACTAAATTTCTCTAAGGCGTTCGATAAAGTGGATCACCAGATTCTTATCAAAAAACTGTGTGGTTAATTTCGTCAATTTCTTTTTATCTCCTCGGCATGTAAGTTAATCTGGTCCTACCTTCGTGGATGCCTAGGGAGAGCATTCTTCCTTCCTTTGTGTTGACATTGGTGTCCCAAAAGGTTCTATAATAGAACCATGGTTATTTTCAATTTTTATCAGTGACCTAACCCTTTACATAAACAACTGTAGATTCCGTTTGTATGCTAATAATTTCCAGCTTTATATATCTAGGCCCCTCAGTTTAGTGGAAGACGTCGCGTCTAGAGTTAATAAGGATATTTCATGGATCACTCGGTGGACCCAAAGCAACAATCTGCAACTGAATGCAACAAAATCTGAATCAATCGTTATATAGAGATGTATTGCTGATATGAAGGATTTTCCTGATACCACAAAAATACCCTACAAAAATTCTGTTGATTTCTGGTATACTAAGATAAAACTAAATATAGTTTTTAATTTCATGTTGCGATACGCACATACTCTTAGGAGCTTTGGCAATGTCTCTGCGGTCAGGAATTGCGGATGTTAAAAGAGCTAGTCTTGGAAGCAGTTCTAACGAGAGTCTTTTTTTAGAAGAAATTCCGAATGTTTATAGCAATAACCCCAAAAAAATCCAAATTGCCAGTTACTTTAGAATCTACGGCCTGAACATACGTAAAAAAGTTTCTCGAAGATTACTTTTTCCCTAATGGACTAAAAATTATTGGAAATTGATGCAGAAGTTTTTGTTTTGGTAATATGGATGGAATAATGTAGTCTTTAAAGGTATTGACAAAACATAAGATAACATGCGATTTAATAAAATAAGTTGCAATCATTACCCCTTTTTTATCTACGTAAATCCAATCAACTGATGAAAACCAAACAACTATAGTACTATCTCATTCCGCATAAATTCTTTACCTGATAGAATAATCTACGTTAAATCGTTAGCATCTTAATGATCTTTATCGTCCCCTCCCCCCTCCAAAAAAAGACATATTATAATTTAACAATAACCATAACAAGTTAATGTCGTAAAGACACATTCATTCTGAAAGATTCATGTCCAAAAATATTATCAATTGACGCAATTCCTCATCCTGACACATTTGATAAGAATACACCCATAACGAACAAATTTACATACTCCGTTTGCCCGATTATCATCCCCTCTTACCCGGAAGAAATAAAAGTTTCATATCGTCCTTGGAAATCTAATTCCGGCCCATAGAGGAGATGAGTTCGCAATTGTTTATGTTGTGAAAATAAAATTTATATCCACCCGTGCTAAAATTGCCTTTATTCCCATTTTTTTTACCACTTCTTGAGCTGTGCTACATGGATGTATCCATTACGTAGGATTTTTGCATATGACACGCGATTTATTTCCCTTATATGTTGCCCTTTATGTCCTACGAAACAGATGCCTCGGATGGTTTTATTATTCTATACAGACTTGTTATAGTCCTCTATGCTTACAACATCAGACCATTGTGGCTTTACCATTACAATTTAAAAGCGATTGACGACTGCCGGAACGAACGAAACCCCAATCTAAGGACTACAAAGACTAAAAAATGAGGAGTAAGAGAAAAAAAATATGTTGTAATATACACAGAAAGCGGGAGAACCAAATTAGGTCGTATGCTGGTGCTTTAAGGTTATTCGGAAAACATTTACCTCCAAATAGATTTTAAAGTACTTTAATACCGCTTCGCCGGTGTAATATTCAGTCATAATAATTCGGTTAAAAATCGATGAAAGATTAGAGCTGATCCCGAAAGAAGGATAAACATCTAACGTTTTGCAATGAATTCTTGAAATCCACTGAATGAATTATGACTGCTGAAAGATTAAGTAATGTTGCCTAGCGAACTAGGGCACGAACCGAAAGAGAAATATATTCCTGGTGATGGTATTCTGGTGTGGTGGTGGTGGTGGTGAATAGAGGGATTCCACCTTTCGGAGGCATGCGCTGTACCTTTAGACCATTTGTGCGTCACTGTGGTGATTCGTAACACAATATCTTGCGGGAGTAAAAGAAGTAAATTCAAATTTCACATTAGAACAACACACCCAGAAACTGTTGATTTTTAAGGGAGGCTGATGACTTCATGTAAGTTGTTTTCAAAATAAGAAATGACTTATATGACCTTTTAAAAAGTTTCTGCTAGCATCTTCCCGAAGTTAAAGTTGAAAGAATTGAAACAGAAATTATCAAATTCGAAGATTATTCTGATTCAATAATGTTGGATTTTTTTTTTTAATTTTATAAAAAACGCCTTTTCTACTTTGTTTTGTTTGCTTTGCAAGGAAATATTATTTATTAAGCACTCGCGGATGTTCTACGGAAAATAATGTGCACAACAAATATAAAGGTTATTTCAAGATACTATGCAGATACCTTTTCCAAGGATTCCATATGCCTATTGAAAGGATTCCATATAGATATTTTGGGGTGGATGAAATTTCACTCACTTTTTAACAGTCAGATTATGTAAATAGTGAGTTCCACACCAGTCAATATTTATTAGAATACCCCAGTTCCTATGTAGGTGCGTATTTTGTAGAAAGAAAGTTGACTATTCATTACGCCTGGCTTGTTTTCCAACTTTGTAATAGAAAATTTATATTCTTTGATCTAATTTTGCAGATGGACAAAGTATGTAATATATATTGAAGATCTAGCGACTTTGGCTTCCTACCTATGTATTAAGTTGAACATTCTCAATTCAAAATTCTTTTTATATAAACTTTAAATAATTTTGATAACATTTGAACCATTTAATCCAAGAAAACGTGAAGGCATCCCTAAGAGAATGTTTAAACTCATTATTGATGAATATGGCATTGTTTAAGTGGATTATGAATATAACATATATGAAAAGTTATTAGAAATTATTCCACAGACAACTTGTAAAAGATCTTTCTTAGAAAATTCGCCTCATCGTATATAATATATAGTACTGTAAGTGTTACAGTTCTAGTAGATCTAGCAGATCCACAAGCTCATCAAATTAAACGTTCTTCTAAAAGCATCATTTAGGTAAAATCCAAATCTTCATAATTACAATGGCAATTCTTAATTTCGATTAAAATTCACGCTGCGACACTCATCCTAAGAATCTCCCTGATCATAAATTGCTCAGATTAAAAGACCATATCACAAAATGTGTTCATAATCTCTTTAATAGCTGTTTTAACGGCAATTATTATCCTTCGTTACATTTGTTAATAATCCTTGGAGAGTATAAATCTAATCAAGGAACTCATCCAAAAACAAAATTCGTTTCCTAAAGAGTATCATAATCCACGACGGTAACATCATTTTCTACGTATGATTTTCCCTATTTTACAACAGAGATGCCTTGGGGTTTTATGCAAATCACAAGCAGAAGCTTTCCAATGAAATCTAGCGTTCATGCTTCACTCAAACAACAGAAACGATATTTGGGTGGAGTTTCATGGCGGCTATGGCTAACAGTTGAAAACTTTTCATAACAAATTTCAACAATTTTCGAGAGATGAGATTCAATTATTAGGTATGAGTTCCATGTGAAAATATTGCAAAGTGGGAAAAGTTGTTTGCCTTTATTCCACGTTAAATGACTGCAGTAAAATGTACTGCAAGTAACCTTTGGATATTATATTAAGTGGCTTTTAATCATCTTACCACATACAATCACTCTTCATATAAAGATAAAACGAATTTTGTGAAATGCACAACACTCCAGTCAATGTGACCCCACACTTTATGATTCCATTGTCCTTTTTATCAACCTTGTAAAATTTCCCTAATGGAGTAATTGGACTATAATACCAGATAAGAATACGCCACCACTACCACTATTAATCTGGAGTTAATTGTTAATAAGTGTAGCCACAAATTCATGTTGTATACGTTGAAATCATAAAAATAAATTTTTAGCAGCAATAAACTCATCCCCAACACCTGGTAACTGTTGTAATTTACCAAAAATTTCATAATATAAAATTTAAGTCGACGGAGGTATCTGCACAACTATAGTCTAATATTTTTGGCAAGGTCCCTGTTTCGTTTCGTTAATTAGTTGTTGGACCGAAAGTTACAAGACCAAATGAATTTAATCAACACGTGTGCCAGAATGATGATGGGGTTTGAAGTCATTAACCGGTAAGGGGTAACATCTAAGTGTTAGAATTAATGATGATAGCGATAGCTTCAGTTGAAAGCGCTCTGGTTTTGGCATTAGTGGTGTGACTAATATCACTGGTAGATTGCTTTTAAAATGTGTCTGCTGAACGTTTAATAGAGCCCCAAGACTAGGGTTAATTTCATTTTAAAAAATATACGATTTTCACCAAAGTAATTAGAAAATCAAATCAACAATGGATTTTATTGAAAGAACGACAGCACTACTGTTCGACCAGTTATTCTATTTTTATTTTCTCCTCTATTTTAATATAAAGGAATATCCCCCAAAAAACTGACTTCTCCTGCTCTTGAAGACAAGCACATCACTTCGCTTTAAGCTGAAAGCATTTTCTATGGTATCCACCCATAATTAATCATTCTTCTATCTTAAACTTTCTTTTTATCTCTCTACTAAATTGCACAACTTGATAGGTTCGCAGGACACAGAAGAAACCTGAAGTTAAACAATTTTTTTTGTCTTTTTGTACACGGAAACAAGAGGGAAACCTTCATCAGAGAGATTCGCCTATATTTAGGAGGCATTAAAATGGGTGAATTTTAATTTTTTATAACTTATTGGTATTGACCTGATACATAAATATTTCAGGAATAAGGGTATATTATAAAATGAGCTTGTTAACTTACTTAACGTTCTTCTCAAACAAGCTTCTGAGTATAATTAAAGTCTGAGTGTACGTAAAAATGAAATTATTTAGCCTATCAAGTAATTATTAGGAGCATACAATAGTTCATAGTGCTTTTTAACAATTTTTTCCTTACAAAGTTTTTTAATTAAAATATTTCATCTTCCTGGCAATGACGGGAACACGTCACTTCCCACTTCAAACCTAACAACATCCCTTCCACTCACTGTGATGAATATATGGAGGGGATACCTCATACAAGTTGTTTTCAAGAAAATGGCACACATTTTTTAAGCCGATGTAACCATCTCTTTCTGTCTTTAAAATCAAATTGAACTGTAATCGTATCTTAGATATTGTTCAATGTCAAGTAAATCCAAGTATTTCTATATTTAAAAGAGTAAATGTTCTAACTTCTAAATTTACGTTATTTTTTTTACATGTATAGTGTATTATCTGATCTAAACTCAGTCAAAATTTTATCTTGGACTATCCAAGGGTTCAGATTCTATGATTTCTTTCTCTTTAATGTTCCCTGGAAATTGTTCTCATTTTAACACTTCCGGAAGAGAGGTGATCTATTAAAATAAATAACTTCATATCCATATACTGAACTAGATTTTACAAAGGTGCTAATTCATAGATAATAAATTCAAATGAGCCAGCAACACGGCTTCCAATTATTAAAAGATTTTGCAGTTAGTGAAAAATTGGAAATGTTTACTCTAAAATTTTGTAGTCGTTGAAAATGATAAATTTCAAAAGTTATTAATCTTATACTCGTTTTCGGAATGGGTGGAAGAAGAATGGAATTTTCAATAATTTTATCTCCTTTTATATTCCTTTGATGTACGGATATTAAAAATTTCTTTCTTTGACATAAAATCACTGAAAGTTCCCTATTCCGTATACTTATCCTGAGCACCGATTGATGGTGCTCCCATAAAGTGTGAATTCTCCCTCGAGAAAACGAATTTTGTTCTTTAAACGGGAAACAAGAGCACTTCATTCATGTCTTTCTTATTTCATATGCGTAATATTAGTTTGTATAGAGGATTTCAAAGGGCTATGTCACCCTCCTTTATCATTTAATTTGGAAAGTGGTAATCTTCCAGCTCTTTGTTTTTCTTAAATAACCTCATACTCCTGCTCATCGTGAGTAGCTAGCATTGCGGGAAGGATGTCAGTCATAATAATAGTCCTGCACACTTTTCTCAATTTTTAAGCCTCGTAAATGATTTGACAGGATATTTCCTTTGCCCTTATTTGTCTCAGCGCTCCAAATTTAGATCTGGCTTTCTAATTGCCATTTATAACCTGCTTTTAATGAAGAGTCAGTCGTTTTCTCCCTAATCTTTTTAGCTATACAGCTTCTAATTTTCGAGATGGAAACCGATACGCCAAAGGAACTAACGGCTCAAGAAGTCTTAACCGGGCGCCAGATAAAAGTGCACAACCAGGGTACCCATCTTCAGATTCCAAATAACCCGTAGCGCGATTTCTTTAAAAATTTCACTTTTAAGTGGTTTAGTCTAATCCGCTTTCTTAAAACTTCCAGCTGCGAAAGCTTTGCCGTTTCTTGTAAATCTTGCACTAATATGCTCCGATCCAGGGAGGATTCACCCTAACTTTAACAACATCCGGCACAAAATACACATGTCGCCTTTTCACCAAAGTAGTGGAAAAACTTTGGAAAATTGTATCCTCGGAAATTTCATTTTTACTGTTGAGTTGACAGCATAGAGTAAACTGTCACTCAGAAAGCTTTTCCTAAGCTTCCGGCAGTTGGCACTTTTAGCATTGAGAGAAGACAATTTAATAGAATTTCATTTAACACGTTGAGCATGCGCTCAACCGGTCACCATTTAAAAGCTCTCTCACCACAAAGGCATTTTACCACATAATTCTCTCAGGAAAGCTTTTATGCTAATTGCGGCAATCAACGTGTTAATTACTTTTCATCAACAATTTACAATAACTTTAGCATGCGCCGCGCGAAAGATTTTTACAAAACGAAGTCACTCTTTCATGTCATTTCCGAAGCGTCGAAGATCACATGTAATTTCGTTGTATTTCTGTTCTCTTTTACAACTTTGTGATGGGGCCACCACCCCTGAATGGGTCTCCTAAAAGGGCTTTGAGCACAAAAGACTCTGAATGACCGATGTAATTGCAGGCTCCCACAACTTTTATCCACAGTCTTCCCTCACAATAAGTTTTTTAAGTGGCACATCATATAGTGCGCTATTACATTATGTACATGTAGATATGTAGAATATTTTTGTTACACACACTTTTTTCACCTGTGCTCATATTTCCCTGACCACTCCTATTGGTTTAATTCCTGGTCCTAAACTTATTAGCTATTTATAATTTCCTATGTTAATATATCCGATCTTTATTACATTTTACATTTCACTTATTCCTAATGCTTTTCTACTATCAACTTCATCGTTTGCTTCCAATATAGTCTACTCTAATTTTGGCTCAACTAGTCCTAATCTAATTTCCAGGTACTCATCATCAGGACATCAATTGCACTCCAGGCCGTTTGTAAAACCAGAGGAAAGTGTTTTTTATATTGTTTCCGCTATATACCACATGAATCTTGGCATTCAGGTAAGTTTTCTATTGCACCCTAGGTGCTGTCAAGGTAAGTGTTTTGATTGATTTCTTTTTCCGCTCCGGCATTTTCTAGACTAAGTATAGGACTTCAATTCATTGGAGACATATGGAGAAATATGTCAGTGCTCCACAATCCCAAAGGACGATCGCTTACAGGTAATCTTCGATTAGCATTGATATCTGAAAAATAAATTAGAAGTTTTCTTGCAAAACCAGATTCAGACTAGGCGACATAAAGAGGACAACACTTAGCGATGTATCGATTTAATCATCATTTCTAAATCCTCCTTCTTTTAAGGTCACCAACAGGATACATTGTAACACTTTAAAGAGTCTTGGAGGCTCCAGTTTCCCTGAGGATTTCTAGCATGGTATGGAGTGCTTTCGAATAGTTTACTCTGTTTAAATAAACCAGAACCATACGACATCCTCCAATCCAGTATGAAATATTAAAACAGAAATAAAATTTTTATGGATTTAAATTGAAAAGTAAAGTACTAACTCTTTTGAATTGGTTTAATACGAATGTTGTGGCACTTTAACCCCAATTTTCAACTTAAATTTTACACTCTTATTTTCACGGTTGGTCAGTAAAACGGAAATCAAAAACTAAGCTAATGGCAATTTCAGGGTAGAACCAACAGTAATAAAACAGGACCGCACAATCAACAGGGTATTATCTGCCAGGAAAACCAAAATTTATTGCTCGTATAAAAGGGAACTGGATCGATTGTAGACTTTACCAAAAGGCGAGAGAATGGTACCTTCTACAATTTCTGTATAGTCATTTGGTTTCCGCAAAATTTTCCGATCGTTGAACTGCCTCCCCTCCCCCCACCTCTTCTCTCTCTCTGTTGCCGTTAAATAACTTCAGGGCATGAAAAATTTTGCAACCTTTTAACAACAATAAACTTCTAATAAGGTGGCTGGCAACAGTACGTAGAATTGCTATTGGGCAAAGAATATAAATAAATTCCCTTCAGTTTCTACTTGAGCGCCCTGTTATTATTAGGATGGGTGATAAAAGGCGAAAATAAAGTAGGAGTATGAAATAAGTCTTCATAGCCGCATCATTCCGAATCATTTATATTCACCATAAATTTTCCTAGTCCTTTTGTTATTGGGGGATAATCGAACATTGCTGGCATTTTATTGGGAAGCATTCTATTAATATTACGATAATTTGATGCAACATTTTACTCAAGCAATCTTTAATTCACAGAATTAAAGTTTGGGGTTATTATGGAAGGTGAAATTGATTGGATATGTAATTTTGATTTCACAAAACCTGGAGGCACAGCCATAATATCCTAGAAATAGTGAGAAATGAAGCAAATGGATTCAAATTCAATTCGGAACTAGATATAATAGGTTAGGCTAAACTTATGATTTTAGGTATGCATAAAAGTGCAGATATTATATCCTTTCAATATTTTTGATTAATTCCGTCAGCCTGCCTTCCAGTAACCAATACGAAAAGTAATCTACTTTGAAAGTCTTTATACATTTTTATCATAAAAACTTGATCCACTCTAAGACTATAGATAATCATCTTAAAACTGTAAAGTGCCTAAATTTCATTTTATTGATGGTTCATAACAAAACAACCAATCTAATCAATTTTAATTATCCACCCCCAACCGCATAATCAGCCATAAAATTTATCTGGCTCAAGTGATTTAATCATCTGGAAGGAAAGAAATTTTCTGTCTGAAAAGTTTGATTTGTTAAAGACGATTTATTCAAATTCCCAAACAAATAGGAAATAATTTAGGATTCGTGTTGTTGTAATTGGGCACAGATTGCCGGTCTTTTTCTGTTACCAAAATATTTAGGGAGTTCTCATGTCTAACATTTGTTCTACGGTTTCTTTTTATATCTCATTTTGTCGGGGAATTGCTTAATTTGCATATATATTTGAAAATAAGCCCTTTGGAAGATCTTTTGATTTCTTTGCCTTCAGACGGGCTTTAGGTATATTTTTTCTGTTGAGCGGTTACAATAAAAATTGTTTGTTCGAAAATTGTTTCAGGATATAAAATTTGAGATGTTTTCTATTGGTGTTTTTTAACTAATTTTTCTACTGTCACAGAGACACTTTATTGGCATCAAATTATGCTGTTCAAAGTTTCGGTTGATTGAAATTACAACCTAAAAAATAAAAATTAATAAAATACAATATTTGCTACAATTCCTACAATTTAATTCTTCAATCTAAATAGCTTTAATACAACAACAAATTTCTCAAAGTCAGCGCAATAATTCATGCAATAATTATTCCCAAAAATCCACCTATCTTTCTTCAATGCCCCGCTATTATCCGTGCGTTTTAAGTTTGGCTCTTGATTGCATTATCACTGATATAACTCACCACCCACATTGTCCGCTTTTCTGATTTATAGCGCACCGATTACAGTCGGGATTTATGAGCAGTGAATAGAAATTCTTCAGCAAATTTTGTGGGCGTACATGAGTTATTTTCAGAGTAATTTACCTCAAGTTTACTTCTACTGTTTACATCGACCTAGGATCTGTTTGCATGCCGCACGTCAGCTTTTTTGTGCTTTTTGTGCAGTACATTCCTTTTTGGTTGGTGGGGGAGTGGAAGCTTCAGGAAAACTACTAAATTATGGGAAAATGTCGGTAGGACTGTGGTATTTTTAAGCAATTTCAGATTTTCGAATTTTTGGAGGAAACATTTTCCTTAGGTGATCAATTCTTGATTCTGCCGCGCTCACTATAAGTGATAAAGGACAGATTCTGTTCATATTCCAAATTGATGTGCATCCTGACTTACATTTAAGGGATACTCCTTCGGCGTAGTGCTCTACGAGTTGTCAATCAGCACTATTTCCATTGTTTTCAACAGAAAAGATGTACGACTGACTGGCCTAAAGATTTCTCTTCGATATGATCCCTCTTTGTTGGTTTCAGTAGAAACCCCCCCCCCCCTTTCCATAATATACTATGTCTGAAAATAGGTGTTTTATATTCCCCGAAGTCATAGTGAAATGGGAATACCCCATCACTCACTCACTCATTTTCTGAACGAGACTATAATTAAATCTCGAACCTCCTCCATGATTATATTTACTGAAAGTGGTTTTCTATCACAGTTCGCCTTCCTTGAATGGTTTGCCTTTTCAGGGAGTACTGGTATTTTTGTGGGCTCTACGATTGCGTCCATCCTGTCAATCCTTTCTCTCAATCCTCATATGGTTCTGTTCTTTGTTAGGGTTCTTACTCAGGTGATTAAAAATTGTCAGAGCCATAAACATACATTTAGGTACCACCCTTTTTAGGGTTAATTAACGTTGCTGTTTTCCGATTAAGGGGGTGCTTACCAATGCTTTTTTTACCAGTTTGGAATTATTTCTTAAGGAAATCACTCGATTTTCTTTATTCTAGATCGAATTATAAAATTTTGGAACAAACCCTTAGCACCTAAATTCCTCCTCCCCTTAATACATCACGTAATTCTATTGAAGTTCTGAAGTTGGGCACAACTTTGATGAATAACACAAACTATTAATTTTCCAAAAGATTTAGTATCAAATGATCCCCTAGTCAACGTTGTTGTATTAAATTCTTATTCAGCAATTTTCATGTCATTAACGACGAAAGAAATTGTAAAGGTCGGGGGTTAGCGCTGAAATCTTCCCCTAATTGATATACGGACTCCTAGTACTAAGCACGAATCACCACCAGAAAAGTTTCTTTGTAAATTGAGAGGAATTAATTGAAAGTTAATGAATATCATCCTAACTCGATGTCTCTTGACTGGAATCGAATGGAAAATTGATTACCACCCAATTTCGTTCTCCATGACAATGTCTATGAATGGAGATGCAGTGATTTCCTACGATGACCGTAGATAAAGTTTATATCCGATTCTCAGTAAATAAATCTTTGTACACTATCACGAAAATCCAATAAAAACGAAAATTGTATGCATGTAAAGTGTTGGTATCTTGTTAAAGCTCTTCATAATTGTATTAAAATGCTGGGTGAGAAACTGTTGAGTTCCTGGAAAAGTGTCTTAACTAGAAGGAAGAGGAGGGATGGGACTGATGATGGAAGCGATCTGTGGGAGATGAAATCACCAGCAAGGATTTCACTTTGTCACTTAAAAACTTTCTGTTAAAAGCAGCATGGAACATAGAGATTTTGGTTCGGGAGTTATGAAAGGTGGTATATCATAAACTTTGTAGGATAATTCAATTTACGAAGGCTTCCAAGTGGTTTCGTAGCTTACAAAGGAAAGAGATGACATAGATGATGGCTTCAATCGGAGTACACGTAACTTTCTTAATTTCACAAGATGTTAGTGCTGATAGTTATTGTTCCAGTTTTATACAAACTTTCGGCAAGAAGGTAATGAAGAGGAATCTTGTGCTTTTGTGTGTTTGTGTGTGGGGGGGGGGGAATTGTTTTAGATTAAAGATGTTTCAAAGAGTTGAGAATTAATGGAGTTAATTTAATTTATAGTTCTAGTGTGTAAGTGTGGCTATTTGTTGCAAGGCAAACGGGGAGATTGAGAAGTGGAGACTTAAATGCAACAACTCGGGTGATTTGGTTTGTAACGCGTAACACTTTAGTCCATGTGTAACATGTAACTTATTGCAATATCTGACTACAATATTACTGATAAATGGAATCTATGCCAGTGGCCGGGTTAATTGGGGCACAGCTCTGCCGATTTGCTCATTTGTGAGTGCAAGATTAATTCCAGCAAAGGCCACGGTGATTTATTAGGGTATCCGTGATCGAGGCAATATTTCTAATATGAATTGACTTGCGAAGCAACTGGGATGTTTCATTGTAAAATCTTATACTAAAAGATTGTCAGGTCAAAAATAATTCCAACGCTCATCTTCTCGAATCCTTACACAGAGTGTTATACAACATCCGGAATATATTTTAGGAATGTCTTTAAGATCTTTCAACAATTGGTATGAACGTCTGCCAGAAATTATTAAGGTTTTTATGTTTTAAATAATAATCGCTGACTTGATGATTACCCCATTAAAGTTCACGGGCACAAATGACACATCTATTGACAAATATTACAGATAGGCTATATATGTAAATATAGCTTAGATTCCGAAATAGATTATGATAATTAGCTGTTAGCACATTCGCTGCCAACTACGAGTATACTCGTGAAGCTTTTAAGCTCTCTCTTGCGAAATGTATTTTTACATATCGTTTCCTCACGAAAGCTCTTCTACTAATTATAGTAGTGAATGGGTTAGGAAGCTTAACAGCAAATAATTTACGCCATTCCTATCCACCCCTACATACATTTAAAAAAAATATTGTTTCCTACACAAGTACAACGAAGCGAATATAACCACCTATAGAACATTGAACAAATCTCTTATACCATTTTCACTTGTGTGCTTTACCAGGCTTTACCTAACCAGTTTTGTTTTTGTCCATCCCTCACAAAAAAACATCAAAAAAAGCAACCCCTTTATATCATCTTACAAATTACTTATACTGTTTTTACCCACATCTACCGTAACACTTTGTATCAGTTAAGTGTATAAATGCAAACACCGTAAATAGTTTCTGAAATACTGTAATGGTCGTTTCTGAAAAAGCTAGAAAGAGATATATTTCAAGAAATATGTGATTCGAAATCCGCGGTATAGTTTAGAAGAGGCCCAGTTGCAATATTTGCTGAGTAAGAGGCAGATGTCATCGTCTGTTGTTGCCCATAAAAATTCGGATAAAGGACTTTACTAAAGAAATTCATTGAAAACCACCCCTACATAAAGAAAAACAAATGATATTGAGATGATTTTAAGAAAAAAATTTAGATTTTCATAGAAAAGCCTTTGAAAGGTATCCAATTTTAATACGGCTTTTGGATCTACTTTTATGATTGATTAATTGACTGAAACTAACTTCAAAATCACCCTATACCTTTCTATGATTTGTATTTTTTTTTTCTTCTAAAAACATTCATCCTAAATTCTCAACGTACAAAATGGTATTTCCACAGTACTTAATTCAAATCCGGAGAAAGAAAAGGAAATTATTTTCACCAATTTCACTTAACGACATTTCCTAGAAAATCAAGCCTTTCAGTGAATATAAATATCTCAATTTTTCGCATTTTTTCTACCTTAACCTATTACCCAAACTCTGAGTAATATTCACGGCACGCTATAAGTAACACATTCAACTTTCCTTTTCAGTCGAAAAGGAACATTTTTATGGCTCAAATAAAGCAAGGAGCTTTGTAAAATCTAACAATGGACTTTTACTTAAGGACTCGCAACCTGTTCCATGATGGAATCATTTTATTTTCTCAATTAACTTCGTAAACCTTTTTCCAAAGGATTACGTCTTTATGGCTTTTAACATTATCGCGCCAAAGGAAGGGCTTCCGTTTTAGATGTAGCAAAAGACGAAAAAAAAAGAAAAATCTGATAACGTAGCAAGAAGTCATGAATGAGGAATGAAAGAATTTCCCTGAACCTGAAATCGTAACATCAGAGGGGCTTAATTAAATGATCAAGTAAGGCAAGACGGCAACTTTCCTTTTGTAACGCGGTAGATGAACTCCACCATTTAAATATCTTAACTTCAGCGAACTTTAAATTTACAAACGATTGCCGGATACAATTTTGTTCAGTTCACATCGAATTCGAGAGTTAAAAACTTTCTGAAGTGGGTTTGGTAAGCAATTACTGGAAACAAGGATTCCGATTTCGATTCGCAATTAAAGTTTGAGGTAAGTGATTGGTATCTAAGTACATATCTTATTAATTTCATTTACTTATACCGAAATGTTATTAGATTGATTATTAAAGTAAAGTATTAAAGTAAATGCTTCATATTCTGGCAATTTTTCCTTCTTATTCACTTTTTTTATCCATTAGGTAATTAAAAATTATTGAACAGAAAATAAGAAATTATCGTAGAAAAGTAGAAGGAAATACGTATCACCAAATTTCCACTTCGAAGGTTTGCGAATTTGAAATCTTTAAATTCTTTAATTGTATTTGGAAAATTATTTAACGTTACTAATTTAATTTTAGCAAGAAAGTCAATACTTATCTCTTTACATATGACAATGATAATATATATTTCTTATAAAACAATCTTAAACCCTAAGAAGATTATATTTTGAAAGATATGACATACTTTTATACCTACTTAAAATTATACTTCTCGAATAAGCAATACGAAATAGTATACTCAGAAGATTCAATAAAAATAAGGTAGATAGTGTAATGCATATTGTTTATATGCTGATATGCAGAAAAAAGTATCTTTTTGACATAAATAGGGCCATTGTCCACTAAAAGTTAACATAGTCCACCAAAAGTTAACATTGTCTACTTACATTATGCATTGTCTACATTGTCTACGCATTCTCTACACCGAAGTGTAAACAATGGAAATCTACACGTAAATGCTCATCACTGGTCTTCAGAAATGTATACCAATCTTAAACCAGGAATGAGTGGCAATTATAGTTCCTGAGGAAACGAAGCCAATTAATGTATCTAAAATACTACACTTAACAGAGAAATGATACTTATCCGCATTTATGAATAAATTTTAATGATGTGCTCAAATTTCCACTTCATAAGGAGCATCAATGAAATGGCTCGGATTACACATTTCAATCAAATTTCCCCATTTAAAGCGTTTATAAAGTTCATTGGATGTCATTAAGTATTTCGCGGATTATAGGCCCCTGCACTCAAATAAAGATGATAGATTTAAATAGAGAAAAAATTTTGCTCTTGGAATTTTTGATTTTAAAACTCGCTCAAGTGTTTTCTCAAATGCAAAAATCCATCAAAAGTCTGAAGTGTGATCTGAGGCGAAAAGAAACTTCTGGGAAAATATGAAACTGGGAACATTTTCAAGGTGAAATAAAATATTCCATTTTAAGGGCCTCTTCATACACCCCTCGAATTTTTTAAATATAATTAGGTTTTCTACCACTGATTTATTGAGAGATTTATAAACTTTTTCAGGGATGTTGCTGACAGCAGAGGTCACAAACGCAATCACACCTTCCCTGTTCGAACCACCCGGAGGGATTACAATGTTTGGAAATTATCCACAGGGATTATGTTATGGAACTTGTTGAAGGTTTTGGTTTTTGGACATATCTCCATTCTCCGAACGCATTTGTCATGCAAAGTGTATATGTAAATAATAAATATGCTTTAGCAAGTAATTGACAAGGGTTAATAAAATGTGAGAGAGACCAGAACAGCCCACGTGCCATACAAAGAATGAACAATCGCAATCGTCTTGGGTGCAATAACTTAAAATTTCGATGTCGACTTATATACGACTAGACCTTTTCTGATTATGTAATCCAACTAAACCTAAATTTCACCTTTATGAAAATGGAACCCTATCAAAATATTGGGTAGGTATTCAAAAGATGAAGCAACTAAGTTTATTACAGGAGCAT
>QYTT01076779.1:26061-42620 GCA_006980735.1 Dasypogon diadema | reverse complement strand
GAAGCTTCAAAGTGAGTACATTTTCGTGTCCTTTCAATGGCGGGCTATTTCATTGTAAATGAGTTTGACATCTTAAATTAAAAGTGGACCGCCCTTCATTGTCAAATAAATTTGATAAATGGATATTTTGAACAAATTTACTTTTAATTTAAAACGCCCTGGTAAAATAAATAACGAAAATATTACTTCAATTTTCAGTTTAGATTTTACAAAGTCTATCTTTTCGTTATTGCTTCTTCGGAATCCACAATAAGTAATTCTATTCCAATACTTTTCACATATACCTTATTTCCGATTTCCTCATCTTCTTTAATCTTTAATTAAAAGTCAAACTTCCGGTCGAAGATGAGCGTCCAGTCTCGCGGTCCAGATGACATTAAAGGCCCTTGCTTCCATCACTAGATATACAAAGTGCATGCGCCTCCACAAGCTGGAAACGAGGTGGCTTTTTTGTGCAATCAGAGCGACCCATGAGATTATGTTCCCTTGTCTAGCTCTCACATACAAGAAATGAATTGTCAAGACAAGGTTAACAGACGCTTCACTCCAAGAAACAAGTTTCCTCTCCCGGCACAAACCTTGCAGTTCCACTGGATCCGTCAATAGATGTATGAAAACAAATTCAGATGCGATAGTCTATGATATAGAAGTATAAATGACACATCAGCATCCTTAAAGAAAGTGAACTCGAACTCTTGACCTCACATTTCATAAAGTGTTGCATTGCCTACTATACTTGCAGTCCTATAATAATGAACCGACAAAAATCCAAACAATAGAGCCCACAAAGGTGTACCCGTGGGTATCCGAATAATCATTCAACTACCCATTCAATATCCAATTTGGGCACCGGCTATTGGGCTACCCAGGTTCAAATGGATATCCACTACCAGAACAGTATCTGAGTATAGAGAGGTATGGGTACCCGATTCCAAATGGATGCCTGATTTTGAATTGAAAGCCTTACAAACGTATTAGCTATTTAAAATCATTTTGTTTAACCTGTTTCTGAGCAGGAACCTTGCAGTCCTTGCGAGCATTTTCAAACCATTTATCCATTTGGAATCGGGCGCCCGGTTAGAATTGGTTATCCGTGTGAAGCCGAGTATCCGTTTGAGACCGGGTACCCACTTGGAATCTTGATTTTATTTGGTTCCACCTCGAGATTGCACTTATTTATTATAATAATTTGAAAAATGTATGATAAATGCCATTAGTAACTCCGCCATCGAGTAGTATTATTTCTTTATTTCTAACAAAAAAATGGAGTTAAGTTGCTTGAGCCATGCCACCTCACACCAGAATGTGGCCTCCTGTCTCATTATTTCTCCATACTTTTCCTGTACAGTTTTCTCTCAAGTTTAGTGAACGGAAAATGCTTCCTCCAAATCTCCAGAGGTCATATGCTTTTAAAAGTCACCTTCAAAAGGAATTTAATTCAATTTTTATAAAATGCAACTCAACAAATTCACAAAGTTATGACGCAAATAAAATACAGAGAGAGGAAACTTTTAAGTTCGTGGCATATGAACATTTTCCCGGAAAATAGTTAAATAAAACATGATTCACTTCTCTTCGTTTAAAAAGCATTTGCTAGTTATAGCTGGCGTTCCCCTAGGAGAACACATTTCATATGCACAGATCAAAAGTAGTTTAAGTTATAATATTACTATTCATGAAATATTCAGGGAAACGGATGATCGTGCATACTTAATCCGACCCCCTAAAGGACACGAATCAAGATGTTTTGTATTTGTATTTGTAAATTGTGCAGAAAAGCTATTTCCACAACCTTTCAAGAGTAATTTGTTTGTTTTTCTTGCTTTTAAATGCCCCTACCATCTTTTAAAATAAATTATTACAATCATATTAACTGAATACCTCGAAATACTGTTCTTCTAGGGCACTAGTAACACTTTATACACTTATGAAAACCGAAACACAGTTTTCCCTTCGAAATGCTATATTTAGTTCGGATTTGGAAAATATTTTAAGAAATTCTCATTCGCCCTATAATGCAATCATCCCCCATAAACGTAAAGGTCCTGCAGGTGATTATCAAATTATAGTCATCCTCATGCATGTAGAGTTGTCAGTAAAATATTAAATCCACCTGGCTAAACACGAGTATTTATTACCAGAGGAGGTGTGGTGAAACTTCTGACATTCTCGTTATCATTCCAAAGTGTAATTATTATAAATCTGAAATTGAGAAATTCATTCGGAAGCATCTCTAATAAAACCTGGTGTGAATTGTTTATGGTCGCTGGAACTGTGCAAGCGGAAACAAACTTTACCTTTATATCAAGACTATTTCTTCTTGAAAGTAATTTAAACTTTTATACAGCTTCCTGTCTTTTCTACCTCTGGAATTGAAATAAAAAACAAAAGTGTCCGCACTTCATTAACAACTTGAGAATTTATTTTAGAAGTTTCATAATAACTGCGACTCCAAGGAAGCCAAGTTGGATGCAAGGCAAAATTGCACATTATGTTTTTTGTGTTTTTTTTCTGAACCTGGACAATGTGAATACCTTTACTAAATTTAGTTGTGCTATGCCGACTACATGGGGACAAGAAGAAATATGTGGGCTTGCAATTATCGTGCAATGTTCACATGGAAAAATGAAACAATTTTAAATAATTTCAAGGGAATTTTCAGAACACTTTCATATGCTGCTCTTATTCTGGCTTGAATTGTTTAGGAGTTCATTTAATTTGCGGTGCAACAACTATCATCTGCTCACTTCGTCCTACCGGAGTAATTTCTAAATATTTATTCATCGTATCGTAGACTGAACATTCTTGTCAAATGCGGCTACAGTAGCCATAGCCGTTTTTTATAAAATAATATAATCTGAAAACGATTTGGAATAGAAGTCTTTCGTCCAAACTTGCCAAACTTGTGGTCAGCACTCCAAAATCTATAAAATACATTCACATATCTCTGGTTACCAGATGAGAGAAAACGTTGGTTAAACATATCCCCTCCAGAGTTTACAATAAGATAACAGTGGGAATAATGGGATGAAATTGATCATGATTTGAAATTAAGTTAGAGAATAGTATGGTTTTGGGGATCGTTAACAGAATTTGCAACAATTTTTCAGAAGTAAGAATATGTGATGTGACACTATGCTTTTTATTATATTATCTGGTCGTAAGGCTTACAGCTTGTTTTTCATCCATCCGAGAAATGAAGATATCCAGGAATGGAATCCATTTCTGGATATTTTCGCCTATGGGCAGATTCAAAATTAAACTACTAGCAGCCTTAATGCCTTGACTCAAGAATTAAGTGAAAAAATTGCTGTGCAAGGATCTTCGACAGGCAATATGGTTAGGCTAAGAGACCGCGGACAAAGTTTCGGATTTTGTTTTAGTCATTTTTTCGTCATTAAGCCAAGCCGCAGAATCCTTACTAGCGCCCAAATGTCCACTACAACAACACTTCACCAACAGTATAAATCGTTCACAATCAGCATTAACTAAAACACCAGAATGATCGTTAGTAAATGGGCAAAATAACAGTAGACCTAAAATTTACCCCTGTGGAACATCACAATTAATAGTTGGATGAGTTAACAGTGTAGGTAGTGTAGACTCTAAACTAGCTACGAATTTTCAAAATATGGTTGGTGAAAAGGAAATCATAATTTCTATTTAGTTGAGGGGTTAATCTTATATGGCTAAATATGCTAATGGACGAAAAGCCAATTTCCAATAATTCTGGATTTTATTCAGGTACAGCAACGCTTATGGCTAATTTCTATGTTATAGAAAAAGTAGTCAAATAGATACTGAAAGTATGGGCTGCTGGTGTAATAATTTTAATAAAAGTGGTGATAGCTTAGCAGAATCCATACTAAGAGACTTACTCTTATTTATGGCAAGAAGGATTTCCACACCATCAACACACTTCTAAATTCGAATACAATGCTATTATCAAGGGACACATCTGCAATTATTTCAGAATTTTCAAACAGCTTCAAGTATAGTGTATTTCATAAAACTTGACTAAAACTGTACCCTGTCAGATATATGGTATGGAAAGTTCACTCCCTTTCAAGAATATTTTGAAGTTCTAACGATTGGAGCTCATTTTTGTCACTCTCTTAACGTAAATAATACGAAAAACATCTTTTCTCATTTGATTTATAATTCATCAGTTGAGCTAAATTTATATTACAGTGTTGGTCAAACGTTTTAATTACGACATGACAAACCAAACTCCAAAAAGTTGCTTCTCTAAAATAACCAGGACAAACGAACTCGTTCATATAAATTATATCCTAAATTAGAACGCGGCAATAGTTACAGATTTAGAATAGTGAATGCCGAACAAGAGTACTTTAATAGTTCTACTCAAATTAGCCTCTTCCCTATATAGATACCCTCAAGTAGTAATATTGATCCACCTGATTTATTATTTACGAACCTTAGTATTGTGTGTCACTCTGGGTCTGTGGCTGCACGAGTCCATTGCATGTTGAGAAAATCCTGTGAAATATAACCTGTTGTAGCACGATACAATTCTAGGAAGCCTTTGGTCATGTAGGGCTGTATATTTACCATTTGAATGCTTTACATCACTTTGCGTCAATCAATAAACCCTGCATTTAAATTTCTCTTGAAGACAGGAATCAACACTGATCTAGAACAGACAGCCCAACAGCTCTTTCCTTTCTTAGCCGTTCTCAATTCTGTAAGGGCATTCATCAAAACTCGTGTCAGTTTCCATTATGAAATGGGCTTTAACAGTCACACTTTCGGGAATAACAGAGTACCCCACAGCAGCATAGCAGCCAGACATTCAGGCACTACTGATATTGAAATAAGGGTACGTTCCGCAGCGACAGGGAAACTTCCATAATCCACCAAAACTCAAGGCAGACAAGTGGTTTGAGGAATTACTGGGGATGATTTGAAAGGGCGGAAAATTTTAGTTGGGTTAAATGTATCCACCCTCGTCGACTAACCAAGGTTAAAGTTTTGGCTAAAAATAAAACGCTTAGTTTTGCAACAGGTGGTGATACTTATTTTTGGAAATTTCTCATACACGCGAGACATGTTCCCCCCAAATACACTAAATCTTCCGCACCCTAATGGTAGGTAGGTAGGTAGGTGCACATTTAACTGTTGCCCTGGAAATTCTGCCCGGATACCACTTTCTGGGATTAATTATCATCCCCACAAATTTGCGGTTGGGTGTGGAGTATTCCGTGACATGGTTCGGTGAAAATTCCAAAAATTATGTACGAAGCACCAAAAGTGCTTGGCCAAGTCATAGAGTTTTATCCTATAGCTTTCGCTGTTTTAGGTTTTACATTGAACGTGTGTGTAAGTGAAAAGACCGGACGTTAAAACGTACTATGAATAGAGTAGGCATTAGAGGGTGTGAATGGTGTTGAACTTTAATTTAATCCCATTATGGGGCTCGAACGTCGTTAATTCATTGCTTTTGGGAGGCTTTTCAAGGCAACTAAATAGCCAAAGGAAACTGATCTTTTCCATTTCGATTAAGGATAATTTTAGTGTTTCCGAACAAAAATTTTACTGCACTGGTTAAAGCAATCACACACCTCCTTTTGACTGGATTTTCATGCATTTTCTGCATAGGATCAGCAATTGTTTTTGAAAAGTTTTTAGAAAGAGTAGATTTCTATATTCGGAAAGTGGTAAATTTGGGATTTTCTAATTGGAATTTGTTAACTACGCATTTCATGTATAGTATATTTTTAGCAAACCAAGGTGACTTCAGAGCATGCCTCTGAATTTAAAAGAAAAACTTGAGAAATTTTTCGAAGGACTTCGAAATATGTGGGCGTCACTAAACTACGCAAATTCACAACAAATCTAATAAGTAGCAAAACACTCAAATGGTGAAAATTTAAAATCTGCTAAGCTTTTAATATTCCGAATAATGTAATAATTTGCAATTATTGGAAAATTGAAAGGGAAGGAATAAGGCTTCGATTTTGTGAAAGAAAAGTTCATATTCCAGTATATAAGGTAATATTGACACCATTATTTGGAAAATATATTCCTTTGACCTCTAGTAATTCCATTTCATTGACCACCTAAATGTATAACAATTGCACAAAATTATGGTAGCAATCATCTGAAGAAGTACGAAATAAATTTTATTATGATTGCTAATGAAAAGAACAAAATGTGAAGCCTTGCGGTGTCCCATCATAATTCTTCGACGGAAACTAATTAAATAAAGAAGAATTGCCTAAGCTCAGGGGATAATCCTATGATGCACACAGCACAGGTGGAAGGAAATTAGGGAAGAGGAGATTGGGAAATTTTAACCTGACAAATGTTGCAAGTGGGACACAATTTTTTGGCATGTTCTTTGCAGTAGAATTGCCTCAATCACAGATACTACTGGTCTGTAGGTATCACGTGTACGGATTGATCTACAAGGAATCAGACCAGAGAATTGATTTTAGAGGTAATTGTCTCATCATCAATGAGCTCAAGAACGCAGACAATGAGGCAAACTCACTCCCTCAAAACACACCATCCTTTCCGCAACATCTACTGACTCCTGAAGTAGTCTTACGACTCCCTTTATCGTCATTGAAATGTCCGTTTCAACTCTCCCTTCTTCGTCTGATAGTCTTCCCAGGCCTACGGCTCATTATTCCACGTGGCGTGGTTAAGGGTCTTCTCACCTCTTTCTCATAACTTTCCATTGCACCAGGAAGTGAAATCCTGATCATCCTTATTCCCCTGTAGTCGATTAACTTACTTAACTTGAGCAACGCTGTTAAGGTATTGTGCCCCTTTGGAAATCCATGTTGGTTCGGTGATAGCAGTTATAGTTATTTACAAAATCAAAAATCTGTTAATGAAGCATCTTCTTAAGGACATTGGAGACGAAAGGCAAAATATTGATAGGTCTTAGAATTATAATCGACAAATATTTAAAGAATTTTCAAAGAAATTTGTGGATACAATTATTATACCATTTCAGTCACATTTAAGATTACCAAAACGATTAAGGCTGTTGGTGTTCTTGAACTTCATTAACAAAGTTGGGGAGCATCACATAGCAAATTTATACTTGAATACTTTGAAACTCAAAAAGAATTCAAAATTACTTCGACATGGAGGTTCTTGTTAAGTTTAATAAAGCGTAAACAGTTTACATGATCTGTTTTGTAATCTTGACTTGCTCTGTAATTTCAATGAAATACAAAAGACTCGCTTCAAACAAAATTTGATTTAAACTCCTTAATCAAAAATAACGACATCAGAGACTATTTGAGACTCCCATTTCAGGCATGCCTTTCGATTCGTCCCAATGCGAAAAAGTCGGAAAAAGTCACGTCGACATTATTTTTCCCATCACGTATATAAATCTACTCCTGCACGATGAATTTAATTTACAGTATCTTAGTATTTGGTATCTGGTATCTGGTTCTTCTCTTTCGGTTGTCCTCTAACGATTCAATTCAGTAAGCGTAAATAATAATTTGTGATCCTACGGGTATAAAATTTCTTCTAAGGCATTTTCCCATTTTGACTATCCTAGATCCACCTTGATTTTAGCCATAAAAATGTCAACAGTTATTGTCTTACCTGAATTGTATAGGGTACAGAGTTCTGAACCCAAATTATTATGCTCCGTGCCAGTTCCACCCCTAGGGAAATTTGTTTCCTTTCACGCCAGCTACCATGTACCCGCCCAAACAGTTCTAGGATTTCATTATTTCGTGGCGAATGTTAGTTAAGAATTAATTACGAAATTTAGCACCTGCCTCTCTGTTTGCCTATAACAAAGCTCTGCCTGAATATTAACTAGATGGTTCCCCAACTAAGGATATTAAATACTTCCTTCATGTGAAATTAACTGACTTAACAAAGTTTCGCTGCCAAGTAAATATTTTGATGGCGTCAGCAAAAGAAATTCGCAATGTTCCTGCTTCCGGCTATTTTACCAAATCGAGTTTTGTACAGCATCAACTGAGTTCAGCCAGACCGAGTAATTCACTCTCCTGCGAAAGAAAACCTCCCTTTTACGTAAATAACCCCCTTGGGCGGATTTATAAGTGACAGCATAAAGTGGCCAACTTCCAACTGCAAAAATTATACCATCACTATCCTGCATGGGTGCAAAAAATACGCACAGGTAGCCTTCCTACTTTAGTCTACTTTAGGGTATAATGGATAGCTTCAAGCAAGATGTGTACACATGTCAATCAGGGGATATGGGATAGAAACACTTTCTGCGAATTAAGGAGAGACAGCTCTTGAGCCTTCTGAGATAAAAATAAATAGTAAAACGGTAAAAGAGGGTCGTATCTGAAAATTATCCGGCAGCAAACTCTTCTAGGAAAAGGTTGTTACCCTGCGGCCTGCCATTACTTTTGAAGTACGATTATCTAACGAAACGGACTAATTTTGGACCCACCATCAAAGGATAGTAATTCGTTGTAAGTGTCACCAACAATGTGAAACGTTATTAAATAACATCCAACTTGATATGAGGTACGTGTAAAAAGTAGTCTGAAAAGTTTTCATAGCAGGAATGGTATTTGCGGTAATCAGAACAATTCTAGGACTTTCTGGAATAAATGTTTGCCAGAAAGATAAATATTTGCGTGAAACATTGCCTGCGAATCAGAAAACCGAGTTATTTTTTATGATTTGAAATTTCGAATGAAATGTAAATTTGAAAAGTAGCTAACAACTTCGGGGAATAAAATTAAATGTTGTTCAGCGTGATAAAGTTGGAAAATTACAAACTGGAGGTACATCTTTTCTTGGTTTTTTCAAACCCTTAAGGGTTCTATTATTGATTTCATATTATTTTAAATTGCTACCGGGACGTTTCTTCTATATCCAAACATTATGCGTAAATAATACAAGATCAAAGCTCAAATAAGTTAATTTTAATAAAAGAAGACTGTTATTATCCTTCGTTTGGAACAAAAACATTCACCTAAGGCCTCTAATTATGAGACTAAATTGTCACTTTTAAATTATTTTCCATTTATAAAATTTTGCAGAGACCGCGGAAAAGGTGATATATTTTGGTGGCAAATCGGAAGAATATGCTTGCTTGATGACGGAGAATTTTCCTCTCAAATTCAATTAATTTTTTAATGCATCGCTCTCTGAGTATCCCAACAAATGCACCGCATTCTCTTCCTGTTATGAAGGCGGATTTATGCAATGGAGAGACCTTGTTGACTAGGTTTGCAGGAGCCTCGTTTCCCAACAAATTGTTATATGATATCCATTTCTCATCCCCAGGCAGTATTTGGTCCAAAAAACGTTCTCGACACAGTCGGAGTGATCAACAAATTCGTATATAAACGGAAAAATTCTGCTCGAAGAGATTATAAGGTATCCATTTCACGTGCTTCGATACAAAATCAAATCGATTCTTTCTAACCTACAATAGACGTATGGGATACTCCCAACGCAAATAGCTGCATATCTATTAGTGCGAAATTTGTCTGCCAAATTGAAGTTCAAAATTTCTTGAACTATCTTTATTATTGAGTTTCCCTTCTAGCCCAGAAGGCGCACTTCCCAGCGAGGAGCCAAGAAATATTTATCCATCTCCGGTCACATCCAGGTCAAAGTGCACCCTAACACGGTTAACAGCTGTACACATGCGATTAACACGTTCATGCTTACCATAGTTATTTCTAGAGAAGTTGGTATGCAAAAGGGGGACGCTCCTCAAGTTGTGGTCATTAAGCCTGAAAGACATCCCGGCACAGAGCATCGGAGAATCAGTATGGGAATTCAGGAGCTGGTGTATGAAAACCACATCAGTAATCCTATGTCGCCCTCCAGGGATACCATACCAAGGAGATTAAGTCCTCACGATATGGTATTCCATGGGAGGTCATTTAGCACAAATCTAATGAACCTGCGCTGGACAGACTCAATGCGACCGATATGTGCTGCATAAGAAGGATTCTATACCTGGGATGCGTGTTAAGAAGCGGTCGGAACGAACGAGTGTTAGGGATACCCCACGATCGGAGAACTCCCTAACCCATCGTCGGATGAAACCCAACATGGAATTTTCCCTAGAAACAACAAAACTAATATGGGAAACAAAGTTAAGCTATACAAATCTGTCTCTCTGTCTTTTGACGTAACTACTCAGTTTATCAAGTTTGCACACTACCGTACCACCTTCTTGAACACACCCAATTTTAACTACTTTCCTTTGTTAGAATTACTACTGCAAAGGGAATTGTATAGGTGCATAGGTCCTTCTAACTAAAAAAAAAAGCGTTAACCTAAACTGTTATTACTATATAGTATTACTATTTACATTTCGAATTACTGCTATAAACAGTACTTTGAAAATATCAATCTTATCCCTGTCTCAAATAGCACTAAGAGTCAAACTTGAATTATCCTTCCAACTTACTCCCTGAAGATAACTTGCTACAAAGTGCAAAAAACATTTAAAAACTACTTTTAAAATTGATAAAAAAAGCGCAACATGCTCCGCAGCTTGTTTGTTTGAGAGCAGAAAGTTCATCACCCCCACACGATATGGAAAGGAAATCTTGGGATCGGGAGTCAGGAGCCATCCGTGACACATAAGACGACAGAAGACAAGAGCATCCTGATACATGCTGGAGGTGCAATTCAAAGACATTCCAATACATACGTGTACTCCTACTCCTAGAAATTGCATATGCATAGAGAAATAAGAAAGGGTTCGTATGTACCATAAAAGTTGTCCTTAAGTACATCGAAGTAAACGCGACAAAATATAAGAGAATGCACTTATGCCCACACCCCTCCGACCCGAGGCATTGATGGATCCTCCCAATATCAAATTTACCTCGGATACACACTTACACGTCAGAAAATTATAGAACTGGCAGGAAAAATAAAAAGGATTTGTAACTTTGTGTGCGTAAACCGACAGGAGACTGACATTAACTTCGACCTCTACTCCAAATCGAAGTTTCAAACTCGGGAACTTCTCAGTTTAACATCCATCCAATCGGTAGTAGTTATGTACAGAGGAGTGTTCGATGCGATTTTTGGAACTCTTCGACTTTTGTCAGTGCATCTATACATGTGGACGAATGATAGTATTGGTGTACGAGCATATTTTTCCATGCAAAAGCTTCTCGAACGTACATACTCTCGAATCCAGGCGCCACCAGGTCCAGACATTCGGGGGTGGTTGTTTGTACAAAATCCATTCTTCACTTGCACAGTATCGCGCTTGCAAACAAACAAGCAAACAAACTACACCATCACACTGAAATTTATGTCACTAAATCTACCCTGTAGGAATTCTTTACTCCCACGCAATATAAATGCAGGCGGTGGCATCATCCTTGGCTTCGAGAATATCTGCCAAATTTATGTGAAGTGGCTCTTTTCCTAGGTGAATTGCTTCCTCTTCCCGTTTTCCTTTATTTTTAGTTATCCACCAATACATAATACAACAGGACGAAGGTTTCACGGTGCAATGCACGTGTTAACATTAATTAGGTAAGAATCGGTTTCAAGTGTTATCGCATTCCATCCGGGTGGTTGTCTTAAGTGTCTTGGGGCTCCGCCTCGATAAGCTAACACTAACATGTCCTATGTTGTGATTCATGGCTGTTGTACTGACCCCGAATGTCAAGTTCAACAAAATCGGGACAAGAAGGACTAATAAGGGAAATATTACTTAGCATCGATCAGATGGATATAACAAATAGCCCCGGGAGGATTACCCGGGCCTCCATGGTTAAGATTTCTTTTAGATTCATTTTGCCCTGATTTGACCTTTTGTAAGATCCAAAGAGATTGAATAAATGAACCACGCTCCCGAAGGATTTAAGGGATGGCTCTCTGTACGCAAAGCTTATATAATTTTCCGGGTAGAGAAAATTTACGCAGTTAAGAAAATTGTGTTGTGACAATTTTCTCCTCGGGTTGGAAATGTATTTTTGCCCCTTTTTTTGATAAATTTTAAATATTTTTTTTTTCGCAGAAAGGTAATTCAATTGCAAAAGGATAAAATGGGTAGGAAAAATCTTCCAAGCTTTTCTGAAAATTAGACTTTTATTAAATTTGTAAGGAAAAATTCATTTCACTAAAATCTTAGACTAATTTTTCGGGTAGTGTGGGTGTAGGCTTGAGGTGTTGTAAATTTATAGTGTCGATTTTCTTGAAATACAAACATCAAAAGGAACTTCCATGAAATATCACTTGGAACGTGTTGCCGGGATTATTTCACTGAACCACTTTATATAATGAGCTAGTTAGGTGGACTAATTGGATATGCTACTTCGTTCTTTAATTAGTTGAAAGCCTGAGGTTTCTTAGAGGAAGAATAAAAAATACAAGTGTGAAAACTTGAGCGGCAACGTGTAACTAGGACTAGTGCTACGTACATGTCTAAAGATGTAAACTTTTAATAATTAAGAGCTGGATATCACAACCGCATTATGTCGGTATTCAGGTTGCATTACTTCAGAACCCTGATGAAGGCCCCTTTGAGATCTTGTGGGGAATCTTTAAATTGTGTTTGATCCGACCAATCGTGCTACTGAAAGGACATCTACTTAAAACCTATAAAAAAATTTCTAAAGGGGGAAACAACAAAATTTTAAGGTTATAATATTGGGTAAAAACAACAGAGACAATCGTGCTTCATTGCTTCTTGCTACAAACTCCTGAACTCTTCTGTTTCTTCACAAATATAGTAACTAAACTTATGTAATTATTAGTCTGTAGATTGCAACACTCAAATACTTCTAGCAATTATTGTTTTTTTTTTGCATTTGAGATCGCCAAGCCCGTAGGCTTTTGTACCACTTAGTCCCAAAGAGATCTTTTGTGATCGACGCTAACTATTTAATTTGCTTCCCTTCATGTTTCCCTTTCCCAGCCACCTTTTTTAGCTTCCTCAAGTGCAACTAAGGCATAGCTTACTTAAGGGCTGCTTTTAGACCTGGAAGGCCATTTTGTAGGCCACTTCAGGCTCATGCTTTTGCGAAAAGAAATTTCTGTAGCCTCTTTTTCCCGCCGCACTTAATCTTTTATCAACAGGTCCGCTGCAGTTCGGCTGATGATTGCGAATCATTCCGTTCTGCAATGGCAGAATCCACAAGCAATTTTCCGCTTTCCTCTTCATTTTTTTTAAATTTTAAAAGATTCATGCCTTTCAAGTTTTGGAAAAACAACGATAATTTGTGGCAGAAAACTGTATTACCACAGAAGCCGGAGGTCGCCTGGTATCCGGAATTTGCATACCAACGACTAGAATCCTCTATAGCCATGTAGCCTTCGGAGTAAGCTTTTCCATTTTGTCTTGGTTCGGAACCTCTTATTGGTTATTCAGGCTGCCCATATAACGTATAGGACACTATGAATGCAAGCCCCATGTTCAGCATCATGATTACCACTTTGAAAACATTAAATACTATAAAATAAAGCAGAGTACGTTGAAAAATTATAATAATAATAATTGAGTTTGTCTTCTAGCCCAGAAGGCTTCAATCTTGAACCCCTTTTTTACCCCTAACAAACGATGAAGGGTGTAGATTTTTTTTTGGACTTTGACTTTGTACTCAAATTTACGGGATCCGTGTTTTCGTGCTAACTTTTCTGTTGAAAATAATATTGAAAGATTTTAGATGATCCAGAAAAATGCAAAATGAACCTTTCAAGAGAACTTCCCAGAGTAGAAAATACATTGTGAAGGTGGTAGCATTTGTTTAAATTAAGCTTTTATTAACAAAAATTTATTTTCGACCCAGCATCGAGTAACTACCACTACCACTAACAAGCAGTCCAGCACTTGTTACTGGTGATATCTTTCCATATACGTCTGGGATGGCTATCCATTTTTTGAGCTCCCGCTATCGAGCAGCCCGTAGAGAACCACTTCCCAAGCTCTATCTAATTGAAATTTATTTTGTGGTGGTATCTAAAAATTATACTTTATTTGCGTCCTAGTATTTCCCATAGTAAACAGAACAAAAAGGTCTGTTCTGCACAATGTGTGTGGACACAGATATACCCATATGCTTGGCGCTGACGTCATTTTTCTCACTTAAATTCTTTAATGAATACCTAACATGATTTTTCCATTATTTTCCCAGAGTTGAATTTGTGAATTTTTTAAAGGTGTTTATTGCTCTATGGAAGAGCTTTATTTTTCCATGTCCCATGTCCCTTTCTTATCTATGGAGATCAGATTAAGGGCCATCTGAAAAGTTGGAAACTATGTCGCGACTGTGGGAATCGTAATCATTTTAACAGTGGAAGTTGAAATGGTGGTGGGACTAAACAACATAGCACAAAGCCTCATAAGATAAATTTTATACTCGAAAACAGACGATATAATTCGACTGAATGACGAAATCACCAAAGAATCGTAAAATTTGTCTGGGCTAATAAAAACTTTGCCAGCGGAGATAAAATGCAAGGACGAAGTACGTAACAATCACTCAATGAACCATGAGTGAATCAGTTGTGAGTGATTCGTTCGAAAAAGGCAAATAAATGACATGGGACGTTGATTTTGCCGATTCTCGTAGAAGGGATGCTTTTCCTTGATGTTCGAGAGCACTCGATCTGTTCCGGAATACATTTCCTATCAGAAGTATCCATCGTCTGCATTTTTCACTTTTTCGATTTTTCCCTTTTTAAATTGTTGAAACAGGGAGAGCTCATGGTAAACGCTGTCATTCAAAGACCGAACTTTCCACGATGCTAGCTCTGCTCTATTACACCATACACAATAAGATACAAGTATCTACGAACTTTACACTTCTACCTCTGGCCTCAAAATGTCCTCCATAGAGGCGTTGTTGCTCACAGGCGTTCCCAATCGATTTGCTAACGACAAAAGAAAATATCAAGGTGTTCGCACCTTTAGGTATTCACTTAGATGCCATTTGCACTGATTTATCCTAGATCCACTCTGATAGGTGGAAAATAAGTAATTTACTGTAGTGACAATCTATTCTGAGCATTTCATTTAACATGTATATTTTCCTATCACGAATTTCCAGAAAAATATTAGAAAAGGTTATTTATAAAACTGTCAGTAACACCAATTACAAGTGTAACTCAATGTTGCCAAGGTGCGATTAATTCTGCGTCTTCATAAGGTTCGTATTCTTTCTTTACAAGTAAAGGATCTGTTTTTCCAATTTAGAAAAGAACTTGTCCTTATTTGATACTTCCGCACTCTTGTCTGACTCTTTTCACCAGGAAAAGTCACTCAAAGAATGTGCTTTCTTAATTCTGTTCGTCGTTAAAATAAAGCTCTTTATAAGGATTTGCTTTTATACTTTGAAAAATTTATTTTGCCAGAAAAATCTTGGTCCCTTTCTCGTACACTTCATCTTGTGAATGGTGCAAGTCAATATAATTCACTCCACTCGAATTGTGGAAACTTAAGGTAATCTCAAATCTCTTCTTGCTTTACTTGGAATCTAAGGGTTTATGGGCAGATGAAATTGCTCGATTCTACAGATCAATCTCTTAATCCTTTCTTCCTGAAATTTCAATCAGTGCAAATCTGAAGGTACACGAAATTGATTGAACAAGGCATCATGATTGAATTTGAACAGATTCTTTGGATATTTTTAGATTTAGAGATGATTGAAAATTAGGATCAGATGCAGCAAGATAATTGAAATGTCTAAGTTGTCAAACAATCACATAATCTTTTTATTAATTACTCCTGTTGTTTTTTTTCATTTATAGAGTACTTTAGCTCTAAAGCGGCGAGTGTTCCATTTCTCCTGTAAAATAGAAGTACTCACTAGTTGGAGAGGAAATCTTGCATCTCGTATCTACGAATGATACGAAAATTTAATAGAGATTGGTATTCCAGTTTGCGATAATTTTAAAGGCTAGCTCTTAAGTCAAATTGTCATCAACTCCATCACTAGCAGTACTAATCCAGGGACGATCTCAGCCGCCTTAAAGGCTTTGTTTTAGAGCAAGCAGAGATCCTAAGCATGCCCTTCGCAGACTTATCTCGGTTATCAAAAATTTCGTTCTTTCCACATCTCTACTCCCCAGGATTCTATCGATATGCACCATAAATCGAGCACAGAATTTTCCAATTAAAAGTTTTTAATACCTTCATACACTCCTTCGCCATGATCTACTTTTTCTAGCTATATTAGCAGGTGAAGTCGTCCCATCTACGAAATAGCCTTGAAGATGTTAGTAGACGCTTAAGCAAACCAAAGGCCACGTTATCATTACACATTCTCTTTCAGATAAGGGATTTTGTCCAATTCTACATCGTATAGACATAATTAAGCATCTTACTTTGACTTGTCGTTATGGACCTAGACTCTGGAGTCCCATTCCATAAGCCAAGCTGTCCAAAGGTAGGAAATAGAAATCCATTATTACTATTACTATTATTAGGTCTGCCTTATAAGGCAGGTGGTGTCATTCAAAAAGCTTGCCTTAACCACCTTAATCTGTTACATTTTATTATACATAGAGCGCAAAACCCTCTGTCCAGAGATCGGTAATCTTCCTCATACTTCCTTTGGTCAGAACCCACTCTTTGGGCCGTGTATCGAATG
>QYTT01076779.1:0-14553 GCA_006980735.1 Dasypogon diadema | reverse complement strand
TGAATATTTGGTACTGGAAGTAATCATTTTTATGACAAGCTAAGACACAAATAATTTACCTGAAATTTTATGGATCCAATGTGGGACTAATCATTTCTGAGAATAATTTTCCTGTAAACCATCCTACTTAATCCGGGATTCAATCAATATTAAATTGAATTTCAGGAGGGATGAATTTGGAAATTAAATTTTTCTTTTGAACATTAGTTAGCAGGTTTTCTTCTATATAATGTGTAGTGGACGAATATTGATTTTCTTTCAAAGTCAGGAAAGTAAAGATTTTAACGGGAAAATGTTGTTAGTATTACGAACTAGGCGAAAAATTAACAAAAGTAAAATATTTTGTGAACAATTCCGAAGCTTACGAAGAAAAACTCGTAGGAGTGTACCTACTCATATAAATTCGAAGAATTTTACAATAATACACGTGTCGAATTTTTCATGAACTGAACGTAGAAATAATGTAAAAGACCCTCAGGATCGTTTAAGAAAATATCATTTCATCAGAATGAAATATTACTTTAACTCTGTTGTTCAGTCCAATTATTTTCTAAGAAATCTTAAGCAAATGATTTGATGCTAGGGGTTTCTTCTTCCTCGAATACTGGTCATCTCAAGTTTAGATTCTCTTTCAAAACACACACACCTGCCTACTTTGTACAGATTCATACGTTGTAATCTAGATTTCTAGAAATTAAACAAACTACTTACTTGGTGTAGCAAAACAATTTCTACAAAATATGTCAAGAGCCTGCACATTTCGTGGAACGAACGGAAAGTACTTAATGTAAAACCGGAACTTCTAAGAGATCCAACATAGTAAATATTTCTTGGTTGTATCTGTATATGCTTTGTTAATCATCTTAAAAGATTAGTTTCCTAGCAACTGAGTGCTATGTTTACGTTTTACTTAACTAAGCTATCAAAGTTTGCAGCCATCAACTTAATTCCAAACTAAAAACTTATCCAACTTATCCCAGGAAGCTACTGATATACAAAGTAAAGCCCTAAGGGTTCACTGCTGTTCCTGACACTATACTAACTGCTCTGCTCACTTCAGGGTCAAAGATAATAACTCGATGGTGTGTAAATATCTTCACCACTCTTATAGTGTGCAAAACTTAAGAAATATGTTTAATCTTGTATTTACAACCGTGAAAGAAATTTGCTAAGGATACCTTAGACTTTGTGAGGAAGTTTATTACCTGCAGGGCAGAATATTCGTTGAAATTTTCTTACTAAAGTCACGAAAGCAATTTTCTCTCAAACTCAAAAAATAATTCCTCTTTTAGTCTTGACACATAATAAGATATGTTCAAATTGTGATTTTGTAGAAAATATGACCTGCCACCAACGCAACATAGTTTGCAAGGTAAAAAATAGTTGTAAGCTTTTAATATATCCTCGAAAGGAGCAATAGCATCAGCTTGCAAAATTTTATACTTTTATAGTGACGGCTTTAGTTGATTACGAGTAAAACTGTCTGTGAACCTTTTCAGTCGTAAAAAGTGAAATTTGAAAAGATGAAAATGTGAAAAATATGTAAGAGAAAATCGTAAAATATTCTATTACATTTTTCACACATAACCATTACACCACATTTGCGGAGTACAAATTCCACGGTACCCAAGGACGTCAGTGATTTCTCGACCAACACAAGTCTTGACATTTTATAAATCTTAAGTTCAATTCTATTTTAGTTATACCAAGGCTGAAACCAGTCACCAAAGTACTTATACCATTTTAGACCAACCACAATTCTCCAAGATTTTGGTATCACTTATTTTACTAGACTAACGCTCAACGACAGAAATTATTTTTTTGCAAAATACATATGATACCTCTTATCCCGAAACATATCCTTGGTATTTAAAAAAAAATTTAAAAGAAGATAGAATTCATAACCAATGTTTGTCTGCATTGTTCTCACTAAGAAATCATTACAACATTTCACTATACAGTTACACAGTTACATGTGCTTGTTTTACGTAGATTTCTCTACAATGAAGCAATCAAAAAAATAAAAATTCCTATGAAGAACAAAAGACAGTCAATATTACTTTAGTGCTCCAAAGTATCGATATTTTATGTTTTCAACTCATTGCCAATGAACTTGAAGAATTTTCCTTGGATTTTGTTTACTTTTGTCCAAAAATAGGTATTCTATTCACACTATAGGGCGTAGATATCATCGAATGGAGGTGATTATTATTAAATGTAATAACTAAATTGCGGTGCCTTTGGATGAAAAACAAGTCAGATTTTGGGAAGTATTTTGTATTGTCCCAACACCTTGTCCTGTTAAAAAAATTTTAGACACTTTTGGCTAAAAAAAAAAGAATACAAGAACGAGTGGTTAAATATTGTTCCAAAAAAGTTAACATTCTTACGGTCCGAAAGGTGATGCAAAGTGTAAAAAAAAAATAAGAATTATTGATGCTCTATACTAATTTCGTTTTTTATTATGTTCTAATTTTTTTACGGTGATGCCAAAATTCAGGGAATACCCTATGATGCTAAGCACAGCCTTGTCAAGACGGAAAATGGGGATGGGGGAGAAGAGATATTAGTAGGTCGAGTGGAAATGTCGCTGCATATTCTGCTTAAGCAACTGAATGTAAATTTGTTTAGGAAAACTAACTTTTACTCTCGTTCAACACCTTAGATAATACCTTACTCTGTGCACAAAATCTTCAACAACGTAACTTTTGGGTATCCACCAGTTTCTTCTTGCATTATGGTCAAGAAGAGTTCATATAAAAAATTTTTTATGACCAGTCCTTAATCAACGCATTACAAGAAGATATATCTTATAACTTGATTACAAAATGGCTGCCGACCAATATTTTTGATATTCTAAAAGAAATAGAGGTCTTTGATAAGATTTCCAGAAATAATAGTAGACCTATGACTTTTAAGAAATTTGGCATTGTATGGTTTTGTGCACAACACCTTCATCCATACTATTCTTACGACAATCATTCCTACCCTTAATATAGTGTTCAGAATAACTTCGCTAAAGTTCATACCACCGAAATGAAATGTATACACTCAAATCTGTGAATAGGGTAATTGGTGCCACGTTGCTGAGCATAGATTACAGTTAACCCATTACACATCATTTAAATTAATAGCTCATCAAGCCAAATTGGATAATTAGCTTAAGCGCCCTATCCTCATCCGGACCACACAAGATTAATTTACTCGTGCATTCCAAATTTGCAGTATAATTTCGGAAAGCATTCTATTGCGCGAACACACATCCCAAATGTGATTTTGAACAAGAAATTAGTTAACGTAATAAACTCGAGAGAATTGCCTGACCAAAATTCAGATAGTGCGGGTATGGGGAAGCAATTATGTTGCAAACTTAATCAAAGTAACATCGTACAGTAATGGAAAGTTTTCCTAAATAATAAACCCCCGCCATCAGTAACGATCTAAACAAAAGTATCCTTGTACTCTCTCTGCAGGATGGAAGTACAAGTCCTGTCCTCCTATGCATCCAATTACCATAGGATAGATGGTTCACTTTGTGTAGTGCCAGCCACTTGTACAGTTCTCATCAGACTGTAACTTTGCAACTGTTCAGATCGCATAGTGCATTAAGTGGTGTAACGAGAGTGCAAGAGAGTTTCCAGAGCTCCACAAACATAAAGGTGGAATCTTTAATGGCTTCAAGTAATTAGGGACCAAATTTCCAAAAGTTCCAAAGTCCATTACTGACTCGTGTTGCAGCCCGAAATTGCTTGAATTCGTTAAAAGCTTGAAGTGGTTGAAAACTGAAAAGTTGCCACCCCATTGAACAATTGTGTTGGTGATTTTTTTTTCACTGTCCTGAATTATTGACACTAAATTAAATTAAAATGTAAAAGCTTTCCATTTTAACAATTTTCTTGTTGTTGGTTTATTTTTCAGAATGTCCTCCAGCAATGGACGGTATGGAAAGGTTTGCCTGTCCCACACCCGATCGACAAGGCAGGTACAGGTGTATAGACGACCATGTACTCTGTGATGGATTCATAGACTGTCCGGAAGGGGAAGACGAGGATAGACAAGCATGTATGTTTTATAAAACGGTAAGTAACCTTTTTTCTAATCAAACTACCTGAAACAAAAAATAAATTTAATGAGAATTTTGAATATTTATCAACAATATTTTATTTTAATCCTTTAACAAAGGGTGAAATCTCTACTGATTGACTCTCTGATCAAACAAAATATAAAATTACCCGTAGGAACTTGTGACATCAATTGACTTAGTCCCAATAATCAGTCTCAAAACTTGGTAAAAATTATTTTGTTATTTAAAAATCACCGGATGTGGGACGGAACCCCGTTTGCTAGGACGACCAAGGAACTGTGGGACCCACCAAACAACTGCTCAACATCTAAACTTCTCGTCTGTAGGGGTTTGCGGGGAGGAGTTGGAGAAAGTTTCAGGCAGCTGGGACACCACTTCATGGCTTCAGGCAGACGAAAGGGGGTGGGAGCGGATCCTAACTTTCACAATGTCAGCCGGGTAGCTGAATCACAAACTCCGTCCCGCCTACTTAATTTCCACGTGGTCTCACACCCCTTCAAAAAAAAATTTGATCTGACCTAAGCAGAATGAGAACCACGTTTCATATTTCAAATTACCTTGAAAATCAGGCTAAACACCCCAAGCATAAAAATTCTACAATGTTCTAAAATTGTATCTCATTACTCCCACTTGAAGCTGCTCAATGTTTTTAACAATATCCGACTTGAAAGATATAAATCACAATCAAACGTGATTAACGAGATTCATTTCAAAACTATGATTAATTTCCTAAGTAATTATACTAATTGGGAAAATAATAAATTGTTTTAGTAAATCCAAAATGCCAATTTCCTTCAGTTGTTGAAGTTAATTATTATGAATTTGTTTTGGAATTGGTTAATTGTTGCTTGCTTGTACTTGGCAACAATTATTACCTGCAGATACGAAATTGGTTCATTTTTTACTGCTTTTGATGAGCAGTATTTATCTATGTCAGAAAACTGATTTATTTATTCCCGAGCATATTTTAAGTGGACAGTATACCTAATTTGTGTCGACGTAATTACCCATTTGTCCGTTAATTATGCTAACGCAAATTGTCCTTTTTTGATTAATCTGGTAAAAAATAAAAAACGAAAAGGAATGGTTTTCTTCTCCTGTAAACAACATATTTTCGTTCAAAGTGAATTCGAATATTATCATAATTATCTTGAAGTACAACATCCCACAGTACATTAAAAAAAACAGCAGCGAAATACTTTTCACAAATATCGCCATACTTTTTTCCTTTTATTTCTTTTTTCTAGGAATTCCCTCACTGCAGGATTAAATATTTAAAGCAAAATGACGACAAAATTACATTTCGTACTGTCTTAGAAGAATATTTTACGTTATCGTGACGGCGATAAAGCCTTACATAAGCCTCACACAATCGGCAGAGTGTGTATAACTTGTTGTAGAGTCTCCGTCTCCAATACGAAGTTCAATATACTTCTTATGCTGAGGCTAGGCCGTCTCCTCTAGATCTTTAGGGATGTAGTTGTCTAACAACTTGCGTCTAGTTTCTGCAATTGCAGGGCAGTGACAGAATCTAAAGTGTAAAAAAAGAGTTGAGACTGGGAATTGTATTAGGCTCTAAACAAGTGAATCTAAAATAGATACTTTTTTTGTAAGCACTTAAAACCACTGTCTTTCTCTCTGAAGTAAGTTTGCAATGCAGAACGTTAGCATGAGTTATAATATGAAGAATTAAATATTTTGCCAGTCACAAACGAGTAGTCCGGGAAATAAAGTCAACCGACAGTATAAAACCTCTAAGGCCGACTCACTACCGAATTTATAAGATCATTTTAGATTATTGTACTGTTGAGGGTGTCATAGGTAATAAACCTGCACATCGTTAGCATAAAGATGAGTGAATCTGAATATGTCAGGCCACTCGAATACTCCCATTAATGAAAAAACTAAAGAGTAGAGGTAAAAGCACAGAACCTTTGGGTACCTTAGAGGCCATAGAGAAAGCCAAAATCAGCCTCCTTGCTCTGTGACTCGAATCACAGTGAGTTCGAAACGTACTACAGAATGATGTGTTATTGACCGAATCACAGACCTTAGAAAAGCTAGTAGTACTTACCAACAACTAACTTTATGAAGTGAAAAAAGAAAAAAAAGAAAGCATTGACAACTTATACTCAACTTCATGATACCCAAGTGAAAATACAAATCCAAAATGAATTATTTTAAATGGAGCTTACAAGTGCAGCGGCTATACAACGACCATGCCTGTCCATTACCATTAATTAAATTAATCAGGCAAAAGGATTGGTTAACAGCATATTATTATTTTCATTTTGTAAGTGACGTGGGCTTTCCGATTATTTCCAACCGATTTGCTACTTAATGTCCAGAACTTTTTGAATTACTGGTTGTAGATGCATTCAACCATATATCAAAGAAAACATGGTATTTATTCAATCTCATTTCGAAATACTGCCCAAGCACTGAAATTAAAGATCAACCCAAAACTCGTAAATTCAAACTGGAATCAGGTTTGATGAAGATACTCTGCTCTATATCAGCTCTGAGTAGAGAACCTGCAAAACAGTCTACATCTACAAATAAATAAGTTATAGCGTCCTAAAATATAAGCAAAAAGTCTAGACATTTTTATATTCATAATAAAATGAAAATTTAAAGGATAACGTTTCCTTGAAATGAGATATTTATCTGTTTATCCGCTTGCTTAAAAATTGCCCCATTCACAAAATGGAAAAGTCACCAGTAGGACTCATGACGGCACATCAAAGCCTCTTTAGAGACGTTACTAAATATCTCTGTAGTCGTCAGGAATTCAATTATTTTTCTGGAGAAGTGTAGCGAGCCGATGGAACTAAAGAAGCATTCTATTTCTGGATGTGAAAAGAACTTTTCGAGTCACTTTATTTTGTTTACACTTTCTCGCATTTTGAATGCTGTAAAAAATCAAATTATCAAGTACGACGAAATGCCAACGTGCTCAGCTTGTCGGACTAGAACACGGGTAACAGGACGATGGACTGGTGTAGTCTGTCAAGGACATATGGAATATGTTTTCTGATTATTTCTGCTTTTATATGAGTAGCAACCTAAACAATCATATTTCTTGGGTATATTTTGAAAAGTAATTTACAAAGTAACTTCGCCTACACTTTTCTCCACTCAGTCGCCAAATGTCCATAAATTATTTATAATTTCGAGTCCTGACTTTTTTGGACGATTGTCAGGATATTTATTCGTTATGCAAATGGCAACAGAAGTAAACATGTTCCTTGTGGCAGAAAAATGAAGGAGCGAGAGCTGTTGACGCTGGCATTTTCTCCAGTATTTGATTTTTAAGAATTACATTTTGATAATAATTAACACAGAGCACGAAAATACGTTAATGCTAGAACATTTATGGGCACAAATTCAACGAACTCCCCAGTACCTGAATACCATTCGAATTCGATTAATTAAACCGTCATGAAAACATTTCCATAAAATGAGAATCGGGCTACATCTGGTACTGGACTCTTCAGGGAGTAATACTTGAAACCACATTTACTGGAATATGGCATTACAATGAGGTTTCATTAAACTGTTTGTTGGCAAGCGGACGATGCTAAATGCAAATTGTACCTGGCTCTTGGTGCTATGTCCATTCATATGAGTATTAAATGGGCGGAATAATGGGAAACATGATGCCCGTTGAGGCGAAATTTCAGATGAAATGAAAAAGAAATAAAACGAACATGGGAAAGCTAATTTCACGAACTCTTTCTTAGTCAACGTAATACGTGGCTGTAATTATTCTATAAAAATCTTAATTCTTCCCCAGACCTAAAATGCGGTTACTACGTAGTTTGAAGCTGAACAAACTATTCTTGAAATTCTGGGTTATCTATGAATTATTCAACATTCTATATCCATCTATCAGGCTGGGCATTTGAAATTCGTGTTTCTGGAACTGGTATTTGCTATCTCGACCAGTTCTGGGTTTATACAAAATTAACATAGAATATTTGACGAAAAGTACCCTCTTACAACAAAAGTGTTAGCTGAAAGCATTTCAAGATTCAGTATGAATAAATATCGCCACTTAAAGAACAGATGTTTCTATTTTTTCTTGTTATAATAAATTTCTACTTTTTGGTCCTATAATAGATTAATTTTTATTTTATTTTAATCCACTTTTTTTTAAGAACTGAAGATTAGAGCTTTTCGGTTTGAGGATATAATTTTTTGTATGCTCAACAATAGACACCCCAGAACTTTTTACTATTATTAGTTCAAAATATAAATTTGACCTAATTTCTACTATGCCATAGCAGTTTCACTATAAAATACAGCCCCTACTTTTCAAAACAGAATGTCTAACTAACATGTAGTAACTAATTTCTAATCTATGTTATACTATACCACTTACCACCAATATTAATAAATTATCCCCTTTAAGTGTTAGCTTCCGATTCACGCTCCTATGGGAAGCTCTTTTCTGGAAACCGCCAACCTATAGAAGTTATGTAATGCACAGGGTAAGATATCAGAGACTGTTAATGACAGAGTAATACAGAAGGTATTGTACCAGAAGATTTTGCGTTTTCTTGTTCATTTGCGATTTAATTCTAAGCGAAAGCTCTTGGATGCTTATTAGAACAAAAAAAAAAATAGATTGGCAATACAAATTAATTACTTTAGTTAACACTACAGTTACCCTTACATTATCTTCAATGAATCAATGAAAGAATAAAGTACCAAATTTCCAATGACATCCATGTGACAAAATTCATTGGTGTTGGAGATGTGTTATAATTGTTATACGTTCATTAATTCATCGATAATCCATCGATCCATCTCCATTCTTACTTTGGACTATTGCTTTTCGGACGCGAAAATATTCCAATATTTCCGCAACGAGAATGTTTGTTATCATCTGTGACTTTCAAGAAACTACGGTTTGAAAACGGAGAACATGTGCCACTCATACGAGTACCCAAAAATATTATGTGAATATCCACTATAAGTACAAGAGTAGCTTAGAAACCCAAGTGACCACTCAACTGCTCACATGAACCACAAGTCGGAAGCATTTGTGTTCTCTCAATCGTCCGCATCAGTAATATAAGACTATGGAACGGGATGGGCCAACCGTATCCTCATAAATTCAACCTCTTGTATTACTCTGTGATTAATATAATCTGTTACTTTACCCTTTGCATTACCATGTCATTGATGATAGCGGTTTCCATTGTTCTTCGGTGAAGTTATTAATTACCGTATTCATCAATCGCTTGATTTCCTACTAAGATATTTGTGCCACCAAACAACTCGGATTCAATTGAAGGTGTATAACATATATATATATGCTATTAAGGTAGGGAGAAGAAAACTAGATATACTATGAGAAATTAGTGAACAAGTTGAAACGATGAAAGCAACTAACACTCGTATGGGTTTCAGAAAGCCGGAGAATCAGAGGCACTGAAATATTTAATACTGTAGAAAGAACAGTCTATATTAGGGGATTTATTGAGATGAAGTTGGTTCTCCTCGGATATATGCCCCCTTATGGGCAAGAAATGAAATGTCTTTAAAGTAGCTTAGAACATTAAATTTTTGAGCGCAAGTTATTTAGAAAAAAAATACTCAATAAACTTTCTTCGTTGCTTCTCAGAGGTCCCTAAAATGAAAAAGTCTTTTCAAAATCACACCCTTTTAACAAAGTTTATTGCTTTTAGTATAATTGCATAACAGCTGTATTTTTTATATATGCTTTATTAATTGTCAATTATGTCTTTTGTTTTCAGACAAAAGCACACTTAGATGTGTTAGCGGATGCACTTCTGAGATGGGCAAGGGGTCGTTAAAATTCAATTAAAAGACTAAGGAAATAAATAAAAAAAATCACAACTGCGAAAATGACTGGTATGATAAAAATGTATTCTTAACAAATCGTAATTATAAATTTAACTGTAAAAAGTACATAGACAAAAAATATGAACTTAGTGAATAAGATACCTGCGAATGTAAATCTGGCCGGGAAGTACATAAAACGGGCTCGATAAAAAATAGCAAAAAGGTAAGAAATAGACGTACTGAGCAGCAATCCTTAAAATCGTTATTATTACAGTTACTTTCCTCTATGATTATTTATTTTTGAGATTTCATTTCCAAGAACATAACTGTACATGTGTAGATACAAAGAAAAAAAATGGTACACTTGTAGACCTAGATATATGTACATTGGTTTTTTTCCGAAATAATTTTTCCATCTCATTACAAAATAAGGAGCCAAAAGCAACAATCAAAATAAAAGGGGAAAACATAAAAAAATTAAAAAAGAAAAAAAATCTCGAAATGTGTAATTAATAAAATTAAAGAAAAACACAAAAAATAAATAAAAAAAAATAACGGAAACTATTCTCATGGACAAGGCAGCTATTGTAGATAAGTAACAAATAAAGTCAAAACGTATTATTAAGATTTATTTTAAATGATATACATATTATATATAATAGAATTTAATAACAAAACAAAAAATAAAAGCAAGTGTAAGAAAGAGAACTAAGAGAGAAACACTAAGAGAAAATTTAATTTTCTTTTTGATTTTATTTGTATTACTTTTGTAAAATACTTTTTCTGTGATTTTCATCTTTTTATATATATACAGATATATTTAGCAGAAATGTGAAGATATTATTGAGGTATAGTCTTTAAAACAGAAGATAATTATAATTAATAATAATAATAATGAAAACAAACAAGTGTTTATAACAAACCCAAGTAATATAAATAAATAATTAATATAATATTCGATAGTTAAAAATTTACAATCAATTGTGAAACAATCATTACAACATCTCATCATCGGTTGTGGAATTTATTTGTTTCGAATACGTTAATAAAAATGAAATAAACAATTATCATTTCTCATCGAAATTTTAACGTAATTATGAATGGGTGTTTTCTCACAATTATTTTTGTTTAATTTTCTTTGATTTTTTTATACATCCTTAATATCTGTTGTAATTAGTTTTTAAAAATCTTCTTCCTGAAACGAGAATACATCTTTTTATTTATCCTTAGTAACAAATTTAAATATTTTAGAAAAAGATCTTCATAGTGGTGATGCTTGTAAATAATGGTGTTGTAAAAATATGTACCTCACGAAACTATTGTATTTTGCTTTTTGGCCTAAATAGATTACTATATTCATTTCGCAGACAAATACTCAGCTTGGAATATATACGAATGTTTTATTAAAATACTATTGTTTCAAACAAGGAAATTAGTGGCAGTAGATTAATCCGCACATTTATAAATCACATATAAATGAACGGCTTAGAAATATTTATTTCTTTTCATACGAAGCTGGTATATAAGTTAAAAGCTAAGGACCTACTTACGAACGTTGTGTAACTTCGAAAGTATTATAAACTGATTAGAAGAGTAACACAAGAAATATGTGTAATAATAATTTCATTCGTTTATATAAAAATATAATTGTTTCAGTAAACTCTATAAGTCAACATGAAGTGCGAACCACTTTTTCACTTTTCATTTCCAGTTTCTCTATAAATATTGACTAGGTTTTTTCATACATAAGAATTATGTGTAATAAATGGAATGGCTTGTGCTTAAATGCAGTTGTATTGAATTGAATTTTTCTTCTAACGAAAGGTATTGACATTCAAAGTTTTTACCAAAAAGCAAAGAACTCGAAAAAACAGGATTCAGCAAACTTCCTTTTTTATGTATTACGACCAAACAACGAACTAAAGCTATTAACATGGATATCTTTGAATTTGTTTGTTTGCTATGCCTATAACTAATAAAATCCATCTTCTTGATCGTTTTTATCTAAGCCGTAGAAGCCCACCTGCGGATTAACTACTGTACATAATGCAAAACATTATTTTTCGTAATTAAATTCATAGATAACAAATCTAAACGACTAAAAACTGAAAAGAAAATAAAACATTTTAAATCTTTATAACTATATAAAAAAAAGAAGAATATAATAAAATCTTTTTAAAACAAAACCCCATAAAAAATAATTTTTGTAGAAAAGAGATAGAATAGAAAATATATTTTTTGGCCTATTTTTATATATACTTCAAGAAAAGTAACAAAAAACCCTGAAGCTCAACAAAAAATTTTTCATTAGAAAATTGAACGAAATATATAGGAAAGAAGAAAAACTACAATTATTAAAATATGTTATTGAAGAAATGGTATAATATTACAATTGCATGTAGTTATATAAGATAATTGCTTGCCTTATTTAAGAAAAAAGAAAACCCTATGAAGATCGTTTATTTTCTGTAAAATAATTCTTATTCTTTCCACATTTTTATTAATAATTTTTCTTTATTTACGTAAAAAATTATTTAATAGCATACGTTATAGATATTAAAATATAAATAGAATAAATCGATGTATGTGTTTATCAAAAAAGAAGAAGAAGAAGAAAATGAATAGATGATACAAGAAGAGCATTTTGTAAAAAGAAATATTTAACAGCGATTTCAGTACTCTGTGTGTTTCGATTATAATTTTATGTATACAAATTAACACATTTTTCCAAGACAATGTTATATACTTTACTATACTGACGAGCACAAAGTATAACAACTAAACTCTGATGAGAGCTAAAAGACTTCATCTCATATACAAAACATAAACATTTTAACAACAACAAAAACAATATCTAATGTCATCACTTTAACAACTGGCAAGATACGATGTAAGGTTTATATCTACATGAAACAAAACTTATTTTACTAAAAGTTTTATAGTAATATTATATAATATTTTTACAGAGATGATTTTTTTAGTTTTGTCAAGATGTGTTCCAGAAAATGTTACTTGTAAGTACAACATTGATATTTTGTTGTTTTCAGAATTTAATTTAAAATGATAATTTATTTTTTCATATTCTTCACTCTTTTAATATTTTTGATAAAAATGATACAAAACTGTATGAAGAAGCAGAATGGAATTCTTGGTCTGTACCCAATCTGACAAAAAAACATCATTTTAATTTTTTCTCTGCGATGAAGAAATTATGTTGCCAATGAGCTGCAGGATGAAATCCCCATCCTATTGCAAAGATACTGGTACGATAAACGCACTCCTTAACCTCGTAGAAGCTAGACAATCATATAGAATGTTCTGTGAAATTTTCGGCTATTCATCCTTACAAGAGGGACGTATTGGATTGCTCTATCAGCTCCTTTTGCGAAATAGTACTAGGCACGACTCGTTAGAATACTGATCAACATTCTACAATAATAGAATATGGTTCAAGTACGCTATACATTCTAGGCTATAGGCTCACAGACTCATGATACCTTCTCAAAATACCCTTACTTAGATAGGTCCCTACAATCGAGCCACAATCCATATTTCAAGCTCAATCGGAGAGATAGAGAAGGAAAATCAATTTAAGAGTCATACCAATCGCTATGCATACCTTGGCAAAAGTTCTCCAATAATCAACCCACAACCAGATTTAGAACTGCCAACTGTTTTTTAACTTTCCCCCATCTAATCAAGAAAAGATGTTGTTACTGTAATGTTGGCAAGATCTTCATCATACTAGTAAGGGTTCCCAGATGTAAAGGTCCCACGAGAGTGCTTCAAAGTTACACACCTTCTTCTAAATTGTTAACTGAATCTGTGTTCACACATCGAAAATTTCTCCCACTTTATAAAGCCATGGGATCAATCTTGAATCATTTTTGTTACAATTTAGGAACCTAGCTCTTTGATTTGGAATTTACGGACAAATAAGTTTTTAAAACCTTCGAAGAAAACCGCTAAAGATCGGGTGCTAAAAAAGGATTCTTATATATTCAATGTTTCTTGACCCAGCCTTAACAGGAACTTATGGGAACATACAAGGGTTATGGTTCCTATTCGTTTGAGAGAGAAGATTTTAAAGATGCAGATCACTGAGGCACCGATTGTTCGGATTAAGTAGCCGCCATTTCTGATGGCTTGGTATTAATTAATAGGTAATGCCACTTATGTGTAGGTGCAACACTTGTTTCGAGAATGATAGTAGTCCTCGTCAAGAGTTTAATAGTTGTCCCACATTATCCAAGCGTTGAGTGTGAGTGTATGTGGACTATTTGTGTCATCAGCACACTATCGCACCCTAGTTATGTAATAAAACATTTTAAATAAATAACACCATTGTCAGATTATCAACACACCAGTAACTCTGGTATCTCGGGGTCGTAATGTCCTCGACTTTCGTCGAAGCCCTCGGCGAATTCGGGGTCTGTACATGCGTTAAATTTGTAACTCTTGCAGAAGTTCCCTATGGGTTTAACACGTTGAGTGCCACGCGGTTTTATAGCGACTTCCCTGTCAGGCCGCGCGCGCAGGTATCGTAGTACAGCAATGCGAAGCGCAATACTGGCAAATTAGAATTTACTCGATGGAAATTTTAAAACGTATTAGGGCCATTGTTTTTTAGCATAGTGGAAGGTATTTCTGTTCGA
>QYTT01076776.1:2128-13792 GCA_006980735.1 Dasypogon diadema | reverse complement strand
AAATTTTGATATTCACGTCCAACTAAGCTCTGAGAAATGTCAAAACTCTTTGGGTATCTTTTGCTGCATACTCCATATCACGGACCGAAAAAAACACACCACCGTATAAAAAGAGCACTTATGAATTTATTTATTATCAAACTTTGGCTGTTTTGTTTTTCTATATGCTGAACTCAACGAAATTAGTTTAATCGTAAAATTCAAAAACAATTTAATTATATAAATTAACTTTGGCAACCGCAAACAATATTCCGAAATACTATCAACATAATCTCAAGGGTCTACGTCCACGAAGCAGGTCACAAAATATATATAAGCCCGTACTCATCCTGAGTCTCTCTCTTTCTTCTGGCAAGTTTCTTTTGGATGGTATCCGGCCGGGAAAAAGCGAAAAGTAAAGTAAAAAAAAAGAAAACTGGAAAAGTTACAAGTGTGAAAAAAATGAAAAACCTTGGCTGTGTCAGGTGAAATAAAAAAAATTAAAGCATTGGTAAAAATTAAAGGACAGAAACTAAAAACAACTGATGAAACCAAAGCGAACGAAGAACGAGGATTTTGCGCAAGGTGACCATGTGGCTAAAATAGACCCAAAGGATCCGAAGGCTTCGGTGGAAATCGCGACGTGGGGCGCACGAGGAATACCAAGATAAGTAACTTGTGAAATTTATTAATTTCATTTAGCGAGATATAATATATTTATTTCTCCCGATTAGCTGGCGACAATATTAATTTAGAATTAATTTGTGTGGTGACCTAACCTTCTTAACTCTACCCGTTCTCTTGAGTTGCATTAAACTATCATATCCCTTATTATAAAGATTGGATTATTAAGTACCGGATACATATTAAAATGTTTTTAAATGCATAAATGGTTTTGTAATTATACCATAAAAAATTACACGGCGCCCAAATCTTCCTCAAAATAGCGAATCACCCCGTTTTCCTGAGCTGGCGACGTTTCGCACAAAGAGTGCGTAACATAGTATCCGTCTGTCTGTCTGCCTATCTAGCTGTCTGTATATTCGTTAACTTGAGACCGCTTTGAACCAGATGCCTGATATTTAATAAACGGATACTTTCTTAAAATTGAAAGATCAAATTCGAAAATATACCAAATTCGAAAATTTCTTCATAGGGTTGCCATATGAAACCTCCAGGTACATCAGATCAAATTATACGATACGATAAATTATAAGTTTCAATAAATTCGAAAATAAAGATTTCATGCCTATTAATTGTGGTTTCTGTCGACTTTCGACGTTCTTATTATTTTTCAGAGAATTTCTGGTTCAAGAACGTTAGACTCAGATCAACGAGTTGCGTAAAATGCAGTCTAGTTTAAATCTTAATATTAAATATCCATATATCGATATATCTTATGGCGATATATCGCGGTACCGATATTTTCCTGATATGATAAGAATATTAATACATAGTATCGAAATTTTGCCTGGAGCACAACACTAGAAAGAATGAAGCACTCTATGTAACAATGGGTTTATCTGGCTTCGCATTTTGGACGTTGACTGTATTGTTAGTACATTTGCGTTTGATACTTTTGTATATTACCACTTTAGCAATACTTTGCTTCATTAATTACTAAAATAAAAGTATTATTTGAGCTTTGTCAAATTAACACGGCATAAGCATAGCCACAAATGCTACTTTCACTTACTTGGTTAAAACAATTTGAAGCTGGCTTCTAGTGGCAACTGAATTTACTTCAGCAGATAGCTGCTTTTCGCACCTATGAAAAACCCGGAAAAACTTAAAAGTACACTCTGTACTTAAAAGCTTATATTTCTACGTAACTTCCCAATTTGCAATATCTCCAGACTTTGCGAAAAGTTCTAGTAAGCAAAGCTTTTAGATTTCTTATAGAAGTTTCCATTAGGAAATCATATAGGAGTATCATATTTCAGCTTTATAATTTTACAAGAATTGAAACAAATCTCACAATCATACAAAATTCTATAGGGTAATGAAACAAAAGCGAAACATTAATAAAGTTCTTGTAAAGCTTCATACGTAGGACTGCCAAATGTTGCCAAATTTACCACAGGTGATAAAACATTGAATATTAACTTTGTAAATTTTCAGCCTTAGTTTCTCAGCAAATGTTTATTTGATTTCTCTTTTTTCTAATATTTGACAATTTATTTATTTATTTACAAATATGAATTATATTCTACAAGAAGAGGAAATCAAAAAGATTAGGCAACTTTATTTAACGAATATAAATGCTAAAGAGTTAAAGAAACGCATGCAGAAGTGCGAAAGACATTTATTCGATTTGGTAAAAACAATAGCGTTAAAAAAATTCTGGTGCCTATGAATCAACAATTTTAGAACTAAGAATTTTGAAAAAATGATCTAGTAAACTATCCGAATTTATTATTTAAAAAGTCCGGAACGTAGTCTTATAAAAGGTATTGTTTACCCTGTAATAAGTATGGATTGCGCATACTCACCTCAAAAGCAGCACAAATTTATCGTTTTTTTATATGTTCGACCGCAAAAAATTCGTTTTAAATATGTAAATCGTCTGTAAAGTGAGTGGTCATGACTAAGGCTCTTGATTTCGAATGGGTAATACCCGTTTAAAAGAATATCCGGATACCCGGGCAAGTTTATTACCGGGTATTACCCAGAAATAAAATTATTGGATATATACTTCTCCAAATACCCGTTTTGTTTCGAGTGCCCGCCTTTTTTTTTATAATGATGCCAAAGCTCAGAGGATACCCTATGATGGTAAGCACACCCTTGGCAGGAAGGAAAATGGGGAGGTGGAATAGTAAGAAAATAGGAGTCCGATTGTAAATACCGATGCACATTTGACTTAAACAACTGCGGCCTATAGTCACCAAGGAAGACAGAAGATGGTAGTCTATCCCACATTCGTATAGTTCGGCTCAAGAAGGATTCTCGAAACTTCACTATTCTGCTAGGTGTTGTCACGATGACGAAAGGGTGAAGACGGCTTGATGTCCGAGTGTTACGCGTTTGGATGAAATTACATGGAATCATACCAAAGATTTCATTAAAACATTTTCCGTTGTAGTAGCGACAAAGGAGCGTTAAGCACGCAACATTACGTCGATGATTCCCTGAATCGATTGTGGTAATCGTCTCATCACCAATGAGCTTAAAAGTTTTTTTGGGCTTTGTCTAACGTGGACAATGCAGTACGTCCTGCCCCTGCCCAAATATTCAAGTTTGGGTCTAATATGAGCCTTGTAAATGAGCACTAGTCATATGGGGTAAAGTATTTCTTGCATCGGTGCAGAAGCCCCAGGCACTTCATCGCATTCTTTGCGATAGCGAAGATGTGGTCGATTCAACTAAGATTGTTGGATACCTGGACTCCTAAGATGTTAAAGTTAGGAGAGTTTGAAATACTCATCCCATTGACGAAGAGAGGAGGAGAGGGATTTGGAAATTTTTTAAAGGAAATCAGACAACTTTGGGGTTTTGATGCAATAAACTCGACGCGATTCGCCTTGCCCCAGGCGAAGATTTTAATAATGTCAACGATAAGTACATTTATAAAAGTCTAAAAAACCTTTGCCGGAATGGAAGCAATAGCTATAGGTCTGTAGTTAGAGAGATCGTATGCCTCTCCCTTTTTAAGAACTGGCTGAACATGGGTACCTGTTTTTTTCGACTTGAGGTTCAGGAATCCATTTCATTTTGGGTACCCAAATTTTTGAATTTTCCGCAAATCCGATTTAAGTTTTAATCGGTATGTCCGTTACAGTAATCCAGGGATTAAAACCCTAACCCTAACCGAGTTGTTGTTATAGTCACGTCATGAGAGCGGATAACCCACTCTCAATATGTCGTTATTAACCAGGTTAATCTGTTCTCTAATTTACTCCAATAATGTATATTGTGGAAACAAATGGAAACAGTCTCTAGATCAGATTATCAAAACAAATGAAAAACCCCCAGACTGAAAACACGCTTAATATAAAACAAATTTGCAGTGCAATTCAAAGGCCATTACTAGTATTGAAAAATTAACATAGGAAGAAACATCTTTGCTTATTTCCAAGAAAAAACCTACCCTAAGCAAAATTTCATACTATTGGGTATGTGAATATGACTCCGCCCTTCCCCAACAGACATCGTTTTTAGTATAGCTTACATGTACTAAAAAATGGCAACGCTTGTATTCGATAGTACTTTATGTCAGCTTACAAAAACACTCTACGTGACTTTGACAAGTGTTTTTATATCCTTGAAAACGTCGGTTTTCGTTCCAAATAAATATCACTTACGGGAAATGTTATATTACACTATTTTATTGCAAAGAAAAGTGCAGCGGAAACCTATCGTTTGCTTACGGAGATTTACGGTGAAGATGTTCTATATAACTTGTAAGGAATGGATTCGACGACTTCAAAATAATGATTTTGGCACTGAAGACAAATAACATAGAAAACCACCAAAAAAATTTGAAGATACTGAATTAGAAGCATTATTTGCAGAGGATTCTTGCCAAACTCAATCAGAATTGGCTGCAGCATTCAATGTTGAACGACCAACTGTTGCAAAGCATTTAAAAGCAATGGGAATGGTTCAAAAAGTTGGTAACTGAGTTCCATATGAATTGAAAGAAAGAGACATCGGACGTCTAAAAACATTTGTGAAATGCTTCTTCAAAGACAGCAAAGAAAAAGATTTTTGGATCGAATAGTCATGGGAGATGAAAAATATATATACTATGAGAATCCTAAACGCCAAAAAGCTTGGGTGAAGCCAGGTGAACCCGCCCCATCACAGCCAAAAAGAAATATGCACTGTTCCAAGGTAATTCACTGTATTTGGTCGGATCAGATAGGTGTTGTATATCATGAGTTGCTCGAACACTCTGAAACTATTAATGGAGAAGTTTACCGATAACAACTAATGCGTTTGAAGCGAGCCATAGAAGAAAAACGACCAGCAAATTAACTCTTCAACATGACAACACTAAACCACATACCGCAGAAGTCATGAAAAGATATTTAGATGGACAGGACTGAGAAGTGCTACTCCACCCGCCATATTCGCCAGACATAGCTCCTTCGGGATTACTACTTATTCCGGACGATGCAGTCATATATTACGGGAGAACGGTTCACTTCATACGAAAGTATCAAAATTTGACTTGATAATTGGATCAGCTCAAAAGGTCAGGATTCCTTCAGGCAAGGGATACGTAAATTACATGAGAGATGGGCGAAGGTTATAGTTGCAGATGCCAGCATACTTTCAATTTCAACAAACTTTTTTTTAATTTTCTAAACAAGCAAATGTGTTTTATTTTAATAAAAAGGGCGGAGTCATATTCACACCCATTACATTTGTTTTCCTGATATTTTTTTATATTTGAATTTTATTCTCACGATGGATTATGTAAAAGCTAAGATTTGTACTAAACTAGTAGTCTACATCGGTTTAATTTTTTATCTTTTCATATTAAAAAAATAATTTAGAGACTAAAGTTTTAATTTATAGTAAACAAGATTCCGTAGAGCAAATTTACTAAAAGTCAGAGGCCCCTTGACAATATAACCTTAGAGCAAATTTTCGCAGAGGAAAAAAATGTACTAATTTAGTGAAAATTTGGAGTGAAAATTTGGTGTCCTGCAACCATGTTCACTCAAATTATATTTGTTTATGAGTGGAGTAGTTTTTCTTATAAAAAATCATAATAATAGTGTTTTATTTCAACTTTATGTTTTAGCTTAAAACGTTTAAAATATTTATAGAAATAGTAAAGAAAAAGAATGATGGAGAATATGATTATGTACCTTAAAGATAGTAAGACATGAAAATGTAAAAACTTTATCTATATCTTAAAACCATAATGTTTAAGTGTCATTTTCAAGAATATTGATTAAAAATATGATTAATATGATTGTTTTGTTCAAATTATATACCACTAACCCTGTCTCTTGCTAAAACAACATAAATCAAGAACAGTTTTCAGGTATTTTTCATTATTAATATTATTCAATATTTCAATCTTTAAAAACTCAAACACTATATTCGGCCCAAAAAAGCCCTTTAAAACTCGTTTACTTGCGAATGAAACAGTTTTTATTGATCCCTGAAAAATTATAATTTTATGGCTTATGAGGTTTTTGAAATGACGGATTCAATTGTATTACGTATATTTTTAGAATCATAGCATAATCTCCATTAATTTTCCATAATTTGCAGCCTACTAAAGGAAAGTTAGGAAGATGCAACGCGTATTTACATTTACGTAAACATAAATTTGTGAAATTGTGATGGAGATACACCCTGTAAAATTCATATAACTCCTTACGAGGATATCACAGGATAACGACAAAGGATTCAGTTGTGAATTTTTGACCATGTGAATAACTTTTCAAAGACAAAACCGATCGGGACAAGTGAGGTACTGTTGGAAAGACACAAGTATCCTCTTTCAATGGTATTCTTGGTCGTTATCCTATGAGAAGTTATAAGGATTTTACAGTTGCAAAAGATTTCATCTTTTGACGCCACTTTGAAGGAAATGAGCGATTTTAGGGGGTAAGGTGAGGGTTCTTCTAACAAACGTTAATTAGTACATTTCAAGGACTAGTCTAGAGTCAGAAAATAAAATTAAATTTAATTGAAAATTTAATTCAATTGAATCGATTGGTATCCCCCATATCGATTAATTATCGAACACCCTGTAGATACCCAAAATTTCCTAAAAAAAAAAATTCAATGGAAATTATTGTCTGATGTGAAAAATCCAAGGCTGCTCCATATAGTTAGAAGCTGCAGCTGCAATCTGTTTTTTTTCTTTTGTTATGTTATTATAGAAAAACCTAGTTAGTTATATAAGTGTGAATTGACCGGGAGCTTTTTTCCACTATTATAAATTCAAGAAAACTCGATTTTTAAAAAGTTTTAAAAAATCTAAAAGATGCCGAAGCAATTACGTGTTTACATCAATTTCGTTGTAATTAATTGCACTGATTTTATGAAATATGTTACGTTGTTGAGTTCGAGTTCTTTTGAATACAATATTCAATACTTTAGCTGGCAGACAGCATAGTCTAATGTCAAGTTCGATTGAGAAACCTAGGTCGGAACTGGAATCAGAGGTTCCAACCCAGTTCAATCGAACGAAACAGAATTCAAAGCCAGTTGTGTGTGTAAGTTATTGTAAATTATTTGACAATCAGCTGACCACGTTTATATTATGTTTTATTCAGAAGACGAAGTTTCACTACTTGAGGAAGATTCCATAAAAAAATCTATTTTTTCTTCCATTTTTATTATTTATTGCATACACTGAGCCAAAAAACCCGAAAATCACAGGAAAAAACTAACTGACATTGACATCTACCTTTTTTGTGTGCGTGCAACCCGAGAAACTAAAAAGTTCGAACCTGACGACTTTAGAGTTGGAACTCGTTAGGAACGAGTTCCGACCCAAATGATCAATCGAACGAATTCCTGCCTTTTGACAGCAGTTAGGTTGAAACTGTGTCGAACACTTTCTTCAATCGAACTCGACATAAGAAACAATATCTAAACTGTCAACGCTTTCAATAAATCTCTTATCATAGTTATAATAAAAATCACAACAACACAATTTTTGTGTTAAGAAATTAAGAATTTTTCATGCCCAAATTATTACGAAAAACTAATTTTCCACATTTCGAATCTAATAATAAATATTTGCATAACATTTGAAGTACGCCAACTTTGATTAGCTGTCGCATATTTCGCTTTTAATTATTGAATTCTCCTGCCATGCCGGTATAAATATTACCTAGAAGTTGAATATATCTCTGCGATAAGCTTGGATAGATGTGGACTTTTATTCCACGCTTCGGAAAATATTCTGATTAGATAGAATTTGTAATTTAATTAACGTCGAATTACAAATAGGATTCACCGGTAACCAGTAGTATAACACATAATGAGTGCAGATTCTCTTGTAAGCTTCTGGATAACATATGTCAGACATAAAGCAAATTCATTGATGCAAATAAAACAAACAGCTGGCACCTAGTGCCTGTTTCACTAGGATGTGGGAACTGATTGGAACTAGGTACATTACAAATTTCCATATGCTCTGATTTTATATGTGACTTCGAGATTATTGTAAAATGAATCATTTCTATATCTCTGTTATAATTATACAATAAAGCAGATGATCAATTTTTTTTCCAATTTCAATGACATTGCTGATGACATCAAATTATATTTAAGTAGGCGCCAAATGGTCTCATGGAAGACTGTATTACACGCATCAACGATGATTTCACCAGGATAAGTTCCTAGTCTAAACATAACAATTTACTTCTTAATCCGCTAAAATCGCAATGGAATCCGAACATGAAGTGCTTCGATTATATCAACTTGGCTATGAGTAAAATTTATTCAGGGTTGCATAGGTTGTGACTCTCGGCAAATATATTGCCTTCTCGCATTCACTTAAAATTTGTGTGTAAGGTTCAACGTAAGGGCTAGCAAAACGATACGTGCGTCTGGTCCGAGTGATTTTATTGCAAGAGACAGTAACAGTTCGTAAGCGATCAGCAGAAGCCTGTTGACTGCTAGAATGCATAAAATACATGCATATAAAATGAGTGCACATTTGTGCATTGAGTGCATTTGTGACCGCAATCATCAGGCTTAAGCTGTAACAATGATCATTTAGAATTTAGACAATTTTCGATGTAGTGTACGTATCGGCAAAAAAGTGCAGGATGATCATTTAGATCTATTTTTCTTATTAAAATGATAAATTTTCTTTTATTTATTCGACGCGGAATTGCATCGATTACATGTGAAAGCTCTGATCTTACCTTACTTTACTTATGGTCGCTCTGTTTACCCTTAATTGGATAGTTCGTGTCCACGTAAATTTTAAGTTGCTTTCAATATGCCTTCGCACACTTTGTAGTCATGACTAAATGACAAAGGAAAGTTAAAAGTACACTTCAGCATACCTTTTCCTAATGCATTTTATGTTGAACGAGAAAATGTTGTGTTTGTGTGAGATATTGTCAAGATATTTGCCACCCTTGAAATCGTGAAATACCCTTTATTTAACCACACTCTACCCTCTTGCCTAAAAACCTGGTTTAATCATTGGTCATGACAACAAAATGTGCGAAGGCCTAATTATGGCCTTCATAGGTTTGACCATGTTTCTGTTTTCAGAGATAACTTGGTTGGCTGCTCTCTCAATACCTACATTAATCGCAAAAATCTCTTGTTGTTGTTTAACATACTTAATAGGAATTTCAAAAAGGCGAAGCCTTGATAATGTAGGCTATGAAACCAATTTCGTAGGGCATGTTAATATTACTTTGATTTATTTGCTAATATATATGTTATATAAGTTATTTAGATGGAATGTAATTGAATAAGTTTTGCATTTTATTATATATTCAATCGGTTTAAATAACATGAAAATATATATTATTCATCTGGCCCCACCTGCTGCTTTTCCCACGAACCACCACTGATATGGGCCTAATTGATTACATTTTATTTTTAACTGCCTACTCGTTTAAATTCATTCCAAATAAACAAATAAACTGTGTCAGTGTAACTGGCTGCAAAGCACGCCTAGACAGGAGTTGGTTACACTTGAACACCAAAATTACCCAGTCTTACATCTATGGATTTTTTTTGTGTGGGGCATATTAAGAAATACGTCTGCTCCGCAAAAATTGTTACGAGGATTCAGTTGGAAACATGAATTCTGGAAGCAGCCATAAAGATTTAAAAAAAATTGATCACCATCGATCAGCCAAGAAGCATCAAACGACAATATGTACTCCGTCTAGCTTAATATAGAGAGCAATTATTGTAATTTTAACTATTCTGAACAGAGACTGTAATCATTATGATTTTAAACATAAAACTCAACTATTAATAATTATTTTTCAATTGATACTTTTGAAATTATTAATAAAAATTAGATATTAATTTTGAAATTTATGACCGGAAATTAGACTCAATATATGAATTTTGCACCAATAAGTATAATATTAATTATTATGGTTCAATTTTATTACTGCATTCAGCCGTAAAACTTATGGAGTGAGCTTTATTTTATACATTGCAGATAATAATACGTCTTGAGTTTTTTTTTATCAGAAATAATACTCACAGAGTAATATTTAGTTTTACAGCCAATCTTTTTTGAATATCTCTTGAATTTTATTTCATTCGAACAAAAATAAAACTCAACATTGTTTTCAAGGAAATTAGGACCTCACTTTGGAAAATTTTCTGGCTAGAATTGAATATCAACCCTTTAACATATTCCATCAGCAATGCTCGTTGGTAAGATATTAGGAACTCTGGCTCAGTTATACCTTGAACACACTGCGACGAAATTTTATAATTTCGTGGAAATCATTTTCAAAAATATCACGTTGGCTGGAGTTTCTGTATGAAATCAAAATAAAATTCGTGTCAAAATGTGAATTGAATTCACTTTGGATTCATATAAAATTCCTAGATACTGAGATACTTCCGAAATTGCTTTCTACGAAATTATATAATTCGCTCATTTCGCTGCAGTGTGTCCAAGGCATTATTTATTATTTTCTATTTAAAAATAAGACTCAATTTATATTTTAGAGAAACTAAATGTTTATTCCGTATAGTTGTGTATATTCAAGATATATGATATTCAGGTTATGGAATAGAGTTTTCTCTGATTTAATGATATATAGCGAGACTAACATTAATTACAGTGGATAAAACAAGCCAAGGCAGGGCAGGGCAATCTGTACCGAACTCGACACGTCGATTAATAATTAGTTGAATAATATACAGTATCATACTGACAGTCGCCAAGTACAAAAAATAGTAGACTTTTAACAGATGTAACCGAATATTTTTCGGAAATGTTTTTTGTGATTATGCAACCTTGCATTAACTTTTTTGGCATCATTTTTTCAAATTATTGGGAAAATATAGATTTTTTTTAAATTTCATTATACTAATTTTCTTTTTCATTTTATGACTTCTGATTGAGTGAAGTGGTATTGTTTAAAAGCAAATAAAAATAAAAGCAAATGAATACCTCAGAAAATCATTCATTAACTTATACTGCAACCTCAGTAAAGTGCAGTAAATGGTCGTCCAAGTAATGAATAAATCGAAAACTTATATTTTAAATATAATACTAAATGTAATATAAAACAACCAAATCATTTCAAAAATTTCAACTTTGGGGAACATCACAAATCGCATTTGTATACGAGGATCATTGACTTCTTAACCGAATGAAACAGAACCCAAAATTTAGTATTCTTCAGCTGCAAAGGTAAATGCAAATGTTCTAACTCAAACAATCCTACTAATATTATAAATGAGAAAGTTTGTTTGTTTGGATGTTTCTTATTCAATCACGCAAAAACGGCTTACAACCTGCATTAACACATAGGATACCTTTTATTCCGGTAAATAACATGGTTTAACGACTGTTATCAATTTATGTTAAAACCACGCCGGTGGTTGAATGGGCTGAGGCGCACGTCCGCAGAGTTTCTTCCCTGTTGGCGTGGGTTCGAATCCCACACAGGACACGGTGATTTTTCTGGGTACCAGTGGTTGAGGCAATCCTACTGACAAGAATTGTACTAGTGAAGCCACTGGGATGTTGCACAGTAAAAA
>QYTT01076773.1:0-10151 GCA_006980735.1 Dasypogon diadema | reverse complement strand
AAATTAAGGGGGAAGATGACTACAATGCAGTAGTGTAATAACAAATACTTGTTGCAGGGTGAGGGGGTGGTGAAAAAAGCAGTCGAAGTCTAGGAAGGATTATATTTCAGGAACCAGAAAAGATAGCGGCACGTATGAGGTCTCAGTTATACGGTAATAAGTATTACATATAACTGAGAATGGCCCGGTAACGAGTATTACCCGGTCCCAGAGCAGATGTACCCCGTTAACCGGGTATTGTCTACCGATGCAATATGCAATATTTGTTTACATCACATATCAACTAAGATTTATGGTCCGGACTTATCAGATTGAGTAAATGAGTGTTTGAATCACTCAAATGAAACGAAGAATTAAAATGTCTTACGAAAATTGCACGTAATCATTGTTTGGAGATATACAATTTATGCTCTGGCAATTACAAAGTGCGTCCAGTCTCAAATCACGATTAACCTTACCAATTTGAAACATTAATTTAAAATTTTAATGAAATCTGAAATTAGTAAAGACGCCCAGTGGGCGCTAGTTGTTAATCCCAACGGAAACGCTTCCCCGCGTACTGTAATAAAGTTGGTAAACACTTGCGAAATTGATGTGTGTTTTACCTTGGCTGCATATAAACTTCACCTTAGAGCCACAGAAGGCAGTATTGATCCTCTAGAGATAATTAGTAATTTACAATTACTTACAGTTGCTCAATGTCACACCTCCGCACAGCTCCTAAAAATTCCTCAACACGGTGTGCAGGCCTACACTCAATAAAAGGAAAAGAAGGCAAACTCAATTTCAATGGCACACTATTTTGTGGTACAAGAATGAAATAAGACACTTGGATGACAAGTGCCCACTATAAAGCACCTGAGAAAAATTGCCGCACCGCACCTTATGTAAATGTTTTCCTCAGTTATGTATTTCAGGTATTTCTGCATTAAATCACCTTCAAACGCTCTTCCGATCTTTTGTCATTCCATCCTCCATTAAGCGAACGAACCCATTGACATGCCAGCTTGAAACGTTCTCGAACGCCAACGGAGCCAGTACTAGCTCCAGCACTCCAGTCCAGCACCAGATGGAAGTGATCTCCATCTTCAGTGCGCGGCGGTGCGGCCGAGGCTGTGTGGATTTAATAATAAGGGAAAATGCAGTGATAGAGAGATCAGGCGTGTAATTTTGATGGGAATTTATAACGTCTTAATGAGGAAGCGCAACGATGATTTATCGCTAAGTAGACGCAAAAAGAACTAAAAGCGACCGTTCACAAATTTCGTAGATAAGAAAAGTTCACGGTACTTTACGGTACACTGAACCCGTCCTCTATAGACGCAATGAAAAGAAACGACCATGAATAAGCCTGGGTTAGGAGCAAATTGATTGCGGTGAAATGATAATCCAAAGACTTGGTATAGAGTGATCTGCGGTGATCAGCCGTTACGCGAAAGTGTGCTATGTAGCGGTAGAAATAAGAAAATTAACGTGAAGCCGGTTGCAAAATTATTTCGGGAACTGGACTGGGTGATGCAAAAAAAAGTGTCAAACCCGCCAATTGAAAAACACAAAGTTTTCCTCGTAATTAAAATTCTATTCGTAAGGGTCACATTTTCAACGCACGTGTTGTCAGGTAATTGAAAACTGTGCATTTTCTTCAGAAAATGCAAGATTGTATTTAACACTAGATTTGAAAGGAAATTCAAATGTATTTCGCAATTATAAAGTATGAATACTTGAACTACAAGAAGTCGTTGTGATCATTTTTTCAAAAAAGCAAATTCGGTCAGTGATGAGCACCGATAGAATCATAAGTAACCATTTCCACCGAGATCTCTACTTTTACTGTAGGTGTATTCCTTTACTCGCTGGAATTATAATTCTGCAGGAAATCAAAATTTTGCAAAGAAATTCAGGAATCAAAATTGTGCAAAGAAATAAGAACTAAACAAAATTTTTGAAGCATTTTTTAACATCATTCACAATTTCCACTACATGTGCCATAACTGTAGTAGACTTATCTTTTTGGGAACTGGGATCTGACGACCAAAATAACTTTTTAAGTTTAATTGCTCTAAGAAAATTTTATTCTAACGGCTCCCTACACAAAACTACACAATTTTAAACAAAAAGAAAACAACAGCTGGGTGAATGTAAAGATAAAAAATATATTTTATTCCTCAGTTATGAGTAAAACATGTCTATTAGCGGATTTCCCTTACAAGTTTAGAACTACCTTGAGGTTTCTTACCAAATGTTTTGAGTAAATTCACATTGACCACAAAATTCACACTTTTCCACTATGACATTAATTTTTCAAGGACACAATCCATCGGGACAAGTAAGACACCGTTCTGATGTCTTTATTATTCTGTATATAGTATTCTGTTACGGGACCAGTCAAAGGACATAAAATCTTTGAATGCCATTTTAAGGGTGGGGGAGAGTGATTTTAAGACTTTAACGACGGACGACACCTTATGGCGTCATTTAAGGTACTTCCCTGAAAAACGAATGACGCCTTTTGGCTTCATAAGGAGTACTTTAAAGTAGAGTGCCGTCTGGCCCTATCATTTCAAAGAATTCATTGGTATATCACATATCGGTTAATTACCGAACATCCTGTATACTATACACTGGAAGATATTATTCTAAATAAAGAAAAGCAAACTTTGTTTCAGGAAAAAGAAGTGCAAGTCTAATAAAGTTAAAAAAATATCTCAAAACTTGTTCTGGTGTAAACGAAATTCTTAGGCTTAACTCTGCAATAAAAATGCTTAACTTTGCTGTATTCAAAAGACAAAATTCTTTATATGGAGTTTACGAAAGAGAATTATAAATCGGTCAAAATTAGAAAACGAAAGTTATGCGTAAAAGGGTCAGCGAAAAAAATACTAAATTTCCATTGTAATTTAAACAAAACAATATAGTCTCCCAAATATCTTGGATTTTTCCCCAGGCTGGTATGAAAATAAAAATAATATTGGTTTTGTTAACTACAATATTTATATGTTTGTATGTGTGAAATGACAACATTTCGTCGTAATATTTAAACTCCACATAATGTAATATGATTCAAATTTATTCAGATTATTTCCAATACAATTTTCGTTGAATGGCTAAGCCTTACTAAAACAATAAATGTATTCCAGAAATAGCCGCGCCTACTAATTTTAAGGCGTTAACTATTTATAGAACTGGTTTAATTTGCATTCCATAAAAATCGTTGTTGTAACCAGCAGGTATTCGATTACACCTCTAAATTTTTAGAACCCTCTGAATCAAATGATTGTAGAAAAAATAAAAGCACATCTCCTACATAAGAAAAATTTATTTTAATCGCTTAAGGGAATTGTTACGTAAATTTCATTTGCAATCTCGCCTTTAAGCGGAGCCAAGTAATAAAGTTAATAACTAATTGAATATATTCCCACACGGCCTGAAACAGAATGGAACACAAAGCATAATTTCTTTTTTAGAATTCAAAACCTAAGCAATCAAGCGCAAAATGATGATGTCATAATGGCCCGTTTGAAAAACACCAAAAAACTCAAGCAACAAATTCTTAATTTAAAACAAGAATCAAACAAGAATACACAGCTGAATTATTTTCGGAAAAACAAAATTCTATTGGGTTATTATGTAAATATCTCCCTGAGAAGCACCATTTGCCCATGCCAACTGCAAAAAAGACCGATCGTTGCGGATGCTCGATCAGAAGCGCATCTAAGCAAAAACTCATATTTCCCGTAGTAAAATTCCTCAGTCGTGACATTCAGCACTTTTTGCAACCCACTTTATTGCAGTTAGGTATCACCATTAAGGTGCTTGAATTACGTGGCTGGGTAGCTCTAGACCTCTGGAATTTTGAGCTATATTGGAACTGAATATCAGCATTGCGGATAGTAACCCAGTCATGCCAGTTATACACTACAAAGATAATTTCGGAGTTTTTTCACTTTTCAAGCAATCCAATTGCTGCTCATGCACGATATCTTATAGCAATCTGAAGAGCTGCGAATTACGTCAGGTGTTAGTGGTTTTGAATTATTCAAAATTTTTTCTTAATTGTCTTTTGATCAATTGTTAATTCAACGCGAAAGCGTTATACAGTTTTCAGGTGGGTTGCTGTGCATTCATTATCACAGCTTTAATCAACTAATCAAGCTTCCGTTCAGTATTGTCTAATGAGTTTCGTGATTGGACACTTAATGTCAACCAATGACAGAATAATAGCCGTGCTAAAAAAAATTGTGAATTAAATGTTTACGTAGCCCAAGGCTGATGACTCTATTTCTCATTTATAAGAAAATTGTAGTTTATTCTGGTCGACCTTTAAAAACAGTTGCCAACTGTATCTGTGATAATTGATCTACTTTTCCGTTTGTTTTTTAAGTAATACTCTAACTATAGAGAATAGTGTAGAATAAAACCTGCAGTCAGCCTACGTCATTACTCGTGGTCAAGTCGGAGCGCATACATGAAGTGGGGAAATCACGGAGAAAACTAATGAAATATTATTTAAAAGAGCTAGACAAAAATAGCACACCTTAGATAAGTCAAGCACTTCAATCAATGTCCATATCAGCATATATTTATTTACTGACAGATTCATTAAATAAGTGATTTCTTATTAAGTACAGAAAGGAAATACAAATGAAAATAGAAGAATAAAAAATTATAAATAGAAAGACAAAGATAACAGGAGTAATAAAAAATAGATATAAAAAGAACTGAAGTTAGAAAGAAATAAAAATAAATGAATATAAACAATTAACTGTGAAAAATAAGGTAAGTAGTAAGCCGAATAATGTTAACAGGCCGGTTGGATGAACATTTACCAGGTGGCTTGATGTTGTGAGATATAAATGAAGTTGTCACCCCTCAAAGTGCGAGCCGGGACGGAAGTGTTTAAAAAAAGCAATTAATTCTGGAGAATTAGCAATTAATTCTGCGAACAGTTCAATGCCAAAACAGTCCTGAAGTCAATCCTTTTCCGCCCAAACGTATCAAGCGAGAGGAGCTTAGGCCTATTAGTATATGGAGGCAATGAAAATAATTATCCAACGGAAGGCCACGAAGAGAAAATCTTAAGAATTTTCGTTGAAAAGCCTCAATTCGATAGAGCATAGTTTTGTTTAGTTTCATATCGAGTTTTAGTTTCATATCGAGGAATTCAAATTGTTAGCATAGAGGTTAAAAAGAATCGATCTTATTCATGTCAAATAGCAATCTTTTCCACCTTAATTCAACTTCATCTTTGATTACACATAATTACGTATTTTTCTATTAAGTTTTCACTACGAAATGTCTTCTGAAAATACCCGAGTAAACAACTTAATGATATTGTAATGATTGCCTATATTTGCTATTAAATATCAAATTTTTCTTGCATCATTAATAAATGAATTATTAAGTGCGAAAAATAAACAAATCTTTCAAATCTCAAAACAAAAGAAATGCAAATTCTGTCAATGCAGCATAAAAATCCGAACAAAAAATTTCGATGCCCTGTTTATTGTAAAACAAGTTAACGAACGCATCAACAGTGAGCTAAAGATCTCTCAGCCATAAAAGTCTATTTTCACTTTTGTTATCGACTTCACCTGTTGGGTATAGTGGTGCCTGCTTATGCTTGCCGACTGAAAAGTTTTGCAAAAATTATGATGTAAGAGTCTTTAATTAGCCTCAGGTTGAATAAATTAAGGTGTTTTCACATGGGTGCATTGCACCTTGCTTTCAGTTACGAAAACTCAGCACCGAACAATTCAATTTCAATAGCCAATCTGCTACCAGACAAGATTACCGTCTTGGATAGAAGATTGAAGAATCATCCACACATGCAGCAGGTGTACAAGAGTTATGATGAAAACGTCTATGCAACACCTGTAATTTGCCAAGGACAAAGTTGACGAAGATGAAATCAATTATCTGCTGCGCCTTTACATTGTCCACACCAATCAGAATATTTTATGAATTTCATTTGTGAAAAAATAAGATTGAAATTATCCACTTTTCAGATCAAATCTTGTCATGAGTTCTCATAGAACTCATACAATTCACAGAATTCGTATTACATGAATCAATTACTTTCTCTCAGACAAGAATAGAGACCCCTAACGGAATAGTATTTACCTTTATGGGTAACAAAAAAATTAAAAAATAAGTTTGCTTAAAATATCTGGCCTGCATCCGTGTATCCTGTACAGTTTGCAATATAGCCACTGAGCATCCACCCTTGAATCGAACTCCATTCTATGTTTCCTGAACTACCAACTACAAGATAAACGATTTTAGACTGCTTTAGTTTCAACTAGAGAGTAAAAGAAAGAAATACAAATTGTAGGACTAAATAGAATTGGGACATTCGCCCGAAATTTGTGGGAAAGGGCTAGTCCTCTTTCTTGCAAATATGACTCCAGTTTTCCTTAAATAGAAGCACTTTCTAACTTATATTTCTGTGTTAGCACCCGAAATAAAGGTGACATTTCTAGGGCAGGCTTTCACTACAGCAATTATTTCGTTAATTCATTTGCAGCAATCTGCTCAGGTAATTAGAGAACTACTTGTATTACATACATAATGAGCCAACCAATAACGGAATATGGTCAAGTTCTATGCACCCGCGGAAGTGTTTTTAATGGAATGTGGTCATATGTGGACTCTCTTTATCTTTGCTTACTCAATCCGTTCAACTGCGCGACCAAATGACCGGTTAGTAATCGCCGCACCTTATTCGCATTCCGTGTCGATTACAGTCAACGAACTTAAATAGAGAGCGCAAGTATTATTAACTATACTTCGATAGCGATTATTCTTTTTTTTTTTGAGAAACTTAAAAAGTCATACATCAAATTAAGGAGTTAAAAAAAATTGTAAAAATTGCGTAGAGGTTTTAATCAAATCAAACTGCTTCCTAGTCAATTACGACCACTTTTTGCTGAACTGAAATAATACTATTTTAGTGGAAATCTGATATTATCTAAATATTTTGATCATGTCCAAGTTATTTGTCGTTCTTAATGAGAAGTCATGTTGTGCTGAGCCAACGCACTGAAGTTGGCAGCTAGGGTCAAATTTAAAAAAAATCGTTCATAAATCAATGACAAATCTTTTTGACACTGGATTGTGTATCGATTGTGATGGTATATAATTAATAGAAACTATAGTATTGTTAGTTTCCCGTACTTGTGCGAAGCTTTTCATATTATAGTTATCCTTAAAACTGCTCCCTCTTGAATTCTCAGTCGAACCCACCAATTTGCCAATGACGATCCAATTCATAATTTTGTAGACTTGAGTACTCATTTAAATTATTAGCCATCTCCGTTGTGAATGCAACTGACATCAATAAAAGCTGAATGATTACATATAGAAGATTGATCAGTCGAACCCACCAATTTCGTCCCTCTTTATGGCTTATCTCCTTATGCAATCTAGTATCGACACCATGAATCCCTCATGTATTAATTGCCCTTTAGACGAAATTTCTGGCTTGATTAAAACTATGTGTGTCCAAAACCGAGAGCGGTTGAGAATTTAAAGACGTTTGGGCAGCATTATAAAATAAGTGCTCTCTAGTTCGCTATTACAACTGAAAAGGTTTTTCAGAAAATGGCAAGAAAGCGGAGGCCTGCGATAAAATTTACATCACCATTTCTAAACAGGGGATGGGAAAGGTCAAAAATAAGATACCACAACACATCATACGTAATACCACAACAGACACTGACTCTTCTGGGTACCAATTCAGGTTCTTAGAGTTCCTCAACATATTTACATACAAAAAGTAGATAAGGATATAGGTAGCTTCCAGAATTCGTATTACCATTAGCGTAGAGTTCCTTAAAGATAAATTCTTGGACCATTATTCTTTAGTATGAACACACTTTCTCTAGTTTCAGTTTTGAAAATGTCGTACTTGTTTTCTAAAAATATCATACATAAAGATTTTATCATAATTCCAACATTAATCCTAAGTGTAAAATATTAGAGTACACACTAAAAGCTCCTAGACTCCTCCTAGCCAATTTATCTGAGAGAAATGGTGTGACGCAGATCATTAAACTCGATCGTTATAAGAAGACATTTTAAGTCAAAACCAGTTATACCACCCCTAATTTTGGTTATTAATACGATCCTTTTTTTGAGTATATTGTTTAGGTCTCATTTTTCGGTTTGGTAGACCTGCCATCAATAGATTAAAATAATATTTTACATTGTAAGACCTAACACGGTCGTGAATCTGTGACTGAGAACTTATTAAGAAACAAGCACCATTTATTTACACATGTTGTAGGCTCCAAAAATAGTAAATATTAAAAAAGAAATGAACGAAATTTTAAATAAACGACTAAAGATAGAATCTTTTCTTGCAATACGGAATTCAGTACCACGCCACCAACTGTCTGAATATCTTTGCACTGCTAAGTTAAAACGCACCGATAATTCAAGAAAAACTGGAAACACTTGACACAGATTTTATGAAAAGCGAAAGAAAAATTGCTTTTCTGATGGGAACGATTAAGTGAAAAACGTCAGATGCTTACAAAATCATGTACATGTGCCTGGCTCGTCTTCGCTATTTTTTACTGCGTACAGGTACGATCGGCTATCACAAGATTGACATTTCACTCGCAAAAGGAATGTCGATACTATTTACCTTTAATAGCTTGCACAAATATTTTTCTTCAAATCCGGTGATCATAGATTTCTATTTGAAATTCCTGACACTTTCAATTTACTTTGTAATCATAATAAATTTTTTTATTTACGTATTTAACAAAGTAGAAACTAAATTTGATCATGTTGGGTGTGATCAGTTTCCTCTCTCTTTAAATTTTTGGATATTTTCTTCAAATATCTTAATTTTAATAATTGGTTCTAAAGCGCTTTATTCTGCAAATTCTTAAAACGTAGAATAAAAAAATAAAGTTGTTGTACATTTTCACTTGTTACACTGTAACGAACCTTTTAGGCCCGTTTATATGTGTCATGTAATTTGTGCAACCGATGTAAATACATAATAGGGAAAAATATCGAAAGAGCTGAGATTCAAACCCAGTTTCCGCCGAACAAATTCTTGAAATTGTCCTTGTACTTATAATTCGCAGCAAAAATTGTAATGAAATGTATATAATCCAGAACTATCGGCACCTCACTCCACTCCGTCCTAAGATACCCAAGCTTCCAGATCCAATTCCAGTATTTCTGCTTAGTATGTGAACGGGCTTGGAGGATATAATCGTTCAATTCTTGTCGCCTATAGTATTACGTGGATAACGAAACATCAATTCCCTCCCCATCTACGGTAGTACGTGGATAACGGAACGTCTCTTCTCCTTCCTACCTGCTAATACCCTCCTTACAGCTATCCAGGATTAGAGCTATTGCATTAGGGCCTAGATAGGTATATTCAGTTGTATAACTTACTTGAAATATGGCATAGTGTGAATTTAAGTGAAGAATTAAATGCCTGAAACCACTAATATGACTAAACCTGTCTAAGATGAGTATACCCCCCGGTACAACATTGGACAGAGTTTTCCCCTAGATTGGCGCCCGAGCATATTCCAGACCAGACCAGAACTTGATCCAGGGAAAACTGCGTCGCAACACTAACACTTTGCTATTGAATTTTTTAAAATCGTAACGAATATTGCTTCTTACCTTGGGCAATATCAGATAACAATAGCGTAGCCAGATGTCCTCCAATTGGAGGATTGTCCTCCATTCTGGATATTTGTCCTCCACAGAAAAATTAACCACAAAATGTCCTCCATTCCATGAGTTCCCAAAATGTCCTCCATTTTTTGGGAGGACATATAACGGCTAATGATATTCACTCCAAATATGTTCAAAATAAAGTATTTCTCGAATTTACTCAATCCTATTTCAAACAAAATCAATCCAGACCCTTGCCTTTAAATCGCATCCAACTTCAGATGCATCAATTTACATTACTTAACTGTCATTTTGAAGTGAGTCGCTCTTTCATTTACTATATCGACATTTCGTTGATCCTTTTTCTATATATTTTAGTCCAAATAACAACAACCAAAAATATCTTTAAAAACTATGTTAGTTTAGTTAGCTAGTGTAAACCACTTTATTCATTTGTATAAATGCAATTTTTGTATATCACTCATCGAATTTACTTTGTTTCC
>QYTT01076771.1:28034-38867 GCA_006980735.1 Dasypogon diadema | reverse complement strand
TTACATTAGACCTATTGTTGGGAAATATATCAAACTTCCAGAACTGAGTTACATACCCTTCCACGCCTTTTTGTTGTTGACTCGAACTGTTTGTAAAGACCTATTGAATACCTAGCTTGTACCATAGGTTTTTAGAGACCTAATCAAAAGTGTGCATCGACTTAATGTTCTGAAAAACTCTGGCCTGGCAACTGTGTAACTGTGCAACTATGGAACTTTGCTTGACGCTTAATTAATGGAATTTTAATTCGTAATTAACAGGCAGGTATGCGCTGTCATCACAGAATTATGCCAGATGGCCATTCCAGTCTTAATTAGCTTCGCATTAATTAAATTTTCTCCTAAATTTAAATTTTACAGCATATTCCGGTGCAAAAATTTTTGTGCTAAAATACTTTATCACAAACAGGGACTAAATGATTCGTATGGGTGGAGACATATGCCTTTTTGAATGAGTATGCAATTAGTTACTATAATATGCATTTAGAGGTTTACCTGTGTAAGAGTATGTTCCTAGGAGAATCGTTGGAATCCGACAGTGACTGAAAGTTATAAATTTCCAGGATTGTAAAAAGCTCTGCGGAAAATGCTGAGTTCCTCAATACAATGGGGGGCAGTATCTATCCATGTTGAAAGATAAAATTTAGTATCTGGCGTATCGCCTAAATACAGCTGGCTAAGAAACCTTAGCTAATTGGTTCTGGCTAATGTCTCAACCCATTAATATTACCTGGCTAATGATCCTCAGTAATAATATACTTGGCGAGCTGCACCTCAGTATAAAGTAGAAAATAAAAGACGACGCTTATAGCTTGAAGTTCAAACTTTTACTCTCCTGTTCTTCACAAAAATACAACAGTATATATACTTCTATTTCTTTATGCCTAAGAACGTTTACCTATCCAATTTATCAATATTACCAAATCAATTAATTGCATCAATCTAGAACAAATATCACAATATTGGGTAATGATATGCATTCTTACAATGCAATTAGATTACAAGTCAAATTATGATCCGCTCATATGTAGCTCAAACTCAGATCAAGTATTGAGTCTGCTCAAATATTCGTCCACTAAAGTAAACTCAGATGCTGAGTTTGATTAAAACTCCACTAAAAGAATAAATCAATAACAAATGCAACAAACTTTATTTTTTATTTTAAACCTTTCAAATGAATGATTTTCGTTCAGATATCAGTTGAATATTTCTGTGTAGGTAAGCTGTCAAAGAAATTTTTTTAAATAATATGGGTATTGATAATTTTGAAAATAATTCATGAATAAAAGATGAGAACAGGGGCATTATTTTAAAGCATGGTTATTTCTATTTGAAACTTTTTTCAAACGAATTATATTTGGTTATTAAACACAGAGCTGCCAGTTTCGAATAGTTCCAAGTAGTCATCGAACGCGTTGGAGTACTTCAGAGCGCTCCATTTATCTAGACATCTAATTATCAAAATTGTTGTGGCCTATGTTCTATTTTGTAACAACAATTGCCGTGTTTGGCTTGTTCTCTGAATAAAGAAAGAAACGACGACGCGGGTCGTGAAAACGTTACTATCCTCATCATTGGCTCAAAAATGGATCTATACCGAAACTATTAAAATTCGTGTAAAGGATAGCATCACCACTGTATGTCGAAACTTTTAGCATTACTATCCTGCTATAAATGATATATGAAATTTTAATATTTTAATGACAAAAAGGTCACATTCTGCAGATCAGAAACAGGATACATTGTTATCGTCTGCTACTATGATAAAATCCAGTACCTTCTACAAATTCCCGCATTCTTGAAAAAACACTGCTCCACCAAAACGAATTCGTTATATTTACTTGAAAAAGTTCTGCAAAGCCCTGAAGTAACGCATATGGAAGAAATCTCAAGAAAATTTCTCGCAAGTATTTCGGGGAGGCGGCCTTTTTCATGCAAAATGAAAAGATAAATAAAGAAAATTCTCTCAGTGCTGACGGAGAGTACTTAGAATCACTTTTACTCAGTCATGTGTACTTTACCACCGTCCAAAGTCACTTCTAAAAGTCCTACAAAGGAAAGGAAGATAAAGCGCACTTCTAAGAATTCCACCCTCTCCGTAATCGTATGCCAGAATAATTTCCGGTTCATGTGTTTGTAAGCGAAAACACTTAACGTACCAAAAGTGACGAAAAGTGTATACGCAGCTATTATTCAAATGAGCACACCGTGTCAAGTCGTCCGTCTATTTTTCTGCCTCCAGCCATCTGAAAGTTTCTGGCAAAGGGTGTTCAAAAAGCGAGCCCGTGGGGTATACCAGGGCCCGTTCAAAGCCCACCCACATATTCAAATGCGACGGAAATGGCCTTCATCACACTCCACACTCTACACTATATTTGTATAATCACACCTCAAAAAAGTATAAAGTCATTTGAGAGTAATCATTAAGGGGGGTCGGAGCCCGACGCGTTTTTTGCGGTTAAAGAAGTGCCAAAATACAGAAAGAAGCAAAGTTGCAACATCACCTTTGATTAAAAACCTCTTCATTCTGCCGCCCCGAGAACTATGCTCTATAGGTATTCTGCATAACGCCACGCCAGGCTATGATATGACATTCTTTTTTGCGGCTTCATGTTCCTGCTAGCATGTGTATAGGGCGGCACGATTTTATTGCCATATTAGAGCCTTTATAGCGGGGCATACAGCCAGGAAAAAATTAAAACGCATAAATTTCTCCACAAATGAGAAGAGTGTCCTATCGAAACTAAGAAGAACCTCCTTTTCAATATTTCCTTTTTCGCCCTGTTGTGCTTTTATCTTTTGAGGTGGTGGGTGCTATCGCGACACAACACTTTTAAGGGATCCTCATCCAGGAACCGTGTATACTTTTTGCCTACAAGTGTGATTTTTCCGGTCGTAACCCTCACCACCATAACTTTCCTCTTTTGGCCACGCTTTCTGAGGAGCTCTTGAAAAGAACGTGCAACACATAAGGTACAAAAAGGAAAGTTGGCTGCTTTTGCCTCTTCTGAATTTGGGAGGAATATGCGCCCTTTTCTAAGTGGTTTTTGAACTCCCTGCCCGTGTGCAGGAAGCTTTTGGGCTTTGAAAGTTGACGGCTTCAGTCTCTACATTTGCACTGTGGAGTGGGCATTTCTATTGAGAACTGACTCTAACTCGTTGAGAAATCCTATAGAGAAGTCGAGAATTTTTGCATTTTGTAACAAATCAAATTTGTGTTTTATTCCACTTGACCTTCGAGCAAGAAGTGGACAGCAAATGAATCCGAGAAAAAATATTTCCTCAAAACAGTTACACCCGAAGTAATGCTAATGATATTAAGGAATCGGAAAAGCTATCGTGGAGATTTTAATTTTTTCCTTCATAAGGAACAGTTAACCTTTAATTTAAAAGGCTTCCAACTTTAGAAGTTTTGCTTTGAACATCTAAAAGTCTTCTTTGAAGTTTGATGCCTCAATTAATGTTAATTAATATTTTTTCATCCCCCCCCCCACCTGATATTGGGTTCTTACAACACGGAGCATTCATACCCAGAAAATCTTAATAGAATTAACAGAAATATATATATTAGCTTTAGCTATACAGAAATAATTAATTTTAGTTTTAAACTTCTCCTAAAAATAGCGAATTAGAAATTCAATCAGAACTTGTAATTTTAACAAAAGTCGGTTTTTAGGGTTACTTGTGACCTGCAATTGATAGTTGTAGAAAATTTGTTGACATACTAGATAGAATTTGATTCAAATCAGTTGATAAATGGGAAATTATGGACGCATAATCCTATTATGTAAGCATCTAGCAAGTTTTTTTCCATTGAGGGCTGTAAAAAGAGAACCTCTTGTCACCTCGACCAATTATGATCTTTCGTGTTTTAAGCCCCTTTAAAGGGCCCTTTCTAGAGTAACTAAAGAAATATTGACGAGATAGAAAACAAAAAAAAATATTTTATTCAAGTCTTATTAAAACGAAGGTAGAAAGCCTTCAGGATCAGGAAGAAGGGCGAACTATTTCATCTTGAGAACATGTTTCGCAACGAACCTCTAAAGAATACTACTTATTAAAGTCACCTGAATATTAATGATTCCTTCCCTGAAAAATCTATTCGTAACCTAAACAAGCGGGTCCCGTGAAAGATGAATATTGAACTCTGTATAAATTTTAAAAATTACTCCGGATACATAAACTGTACACAAACGAAGTGCACGATCCAATAAACCTCAGCAAGTCATTTCAAATCTGGCGGACTGTCACAACAGAGCGGCCGCAAGCGTGAAAATAATTGTTTTCACATATACCTAAAGGAAATCTCATTGCTTTCTCCATTTATTGTAAAAAGGATTCTATAACCACTAAACTCCCTGAAGTAGAGTGGAACCTAAATTGAATGTTACCGTAGAAAGATCCTGGCTTGGTAAACTCCCAACATTCATCAAAAGTCGCCCACTGTGCACTTTTCAAGTAAACGATGCAGGGCGCAACAATGCAAAATCGATGGCTATGCTGAGAATGCATTTTGTGACGAAAAGTCGTAATTTGTTTTGAAGCGGGTAGTTGAGTGAGGGGAGTGCAGTGGTTGGTGTATTACTTTTAAAGCTGCATATTCCTTTGTTTGAGATGCTAAAAACACACTCAGCTTATGTGAGATAAGTTTGCAATATATGCATCTTGCAGCTCTAATGAACATTAAACTAGTTTTTAGGTTAAAACCGAGCAGATATGAATCATCTAATGACTTAGTGAAATCTTTCACTAGAAAAAGTCTGAGATTTTTTTAAGGTATTGGCTAAGCTTAGGAGGACAACCCTATGATGCAGACAGAAGAGCTTAGGCGGACAGAAATTGTAGGGAAGGGGGGATTGGAAAGTTTTAACCCGACAAATGTTGCAAGAAAGCCAGAATTTTTAGCATGAAACTTTTACTGACTTCACAAGTACAATTCTCGTCAGTAGAATTGCCTCAATCACTAGTACTCAGATAAACCAGTATCAGTTAAACAAAATTTACAAAATTCAAACCAGTTAGTCGTAGTAGACTGGTAGTAGTTTGGGAGACAAGACTTGACAGTAGGTACGTAATGTATAAAACACACGGAAAGTTTCTCAAATAATAAATTAACGGCATTGTCAATCATCAAGCACCTTTGAGTAATCACAAGTCAACAACCATTGCTCAAGCCTAGAAAAAAAATATGGTAGGTAATTTAGCAACAAAGGGTCCTAGTAGAAAGTCATATGAAGATCAAGGTGGTGAAAAGATAGGAGAGTGACAACGTATAATAATATATATATACAGCTATGCTGCTCAGTGGAGAAGCCCAGGTTCAAAAGATCGCGGCAGATCAGATGACAGAAGACTGACGATTAATGAAATGGCGTGTCGACGAGTGACGTCTTCGGTCCATGGTCTTTCAGAGAAGAGCTCCAGTTAACAAAAGGCAAATTATAATTCCCAAAGACCTGGGATTCGTCACGTGAGTCCTCGAGACATTTCGCGAATTCCACATAAGTTGATAATAAAACATTGGGAGAAACGTAAACAGTCGTGATGTACATATACATTTAAAAGCAGATTTAGGTCTATGGAGAAATTTACGAACAATGGAGTTCTCCAGATTTACCCTGAAAACAAAGATTTGTTGGGGGAGCCTCGCTAGTGGGAGCATCATAGTATTGCTAAGTGATGGTGCACCACGCAAAGACTAAGAGCAGCAGTAGCAATAGTTGTATTGATCTGTTTAGTGAAGAGTTCATGCGATGACGTCAATGACGCCTGCGAAATCCGCTTTCAACAGAAGCGGGAGGGATAGGAGCAGATATATCCTCCAAAGGAACGAATTACATAACACTCACCTTCTTGCTACCAGTTTTTCCTAAATTGCCGACTAACTAATTGCTGTGTCTTATCCTCTCTGTGTACCTCTATCAGAAAGCCAATTTCATTTTCTCGTTCGAAAGCTCTTCAGAGTATTTGAAAAGCTCGATCTATTCAAGACCAGTGAATTATTTTTTATTAACACTTTGACTGCCATGTCACCCATGTACGGGGGACACCTAAAAGCTCTCTCACCCCAAATGCAATTTAACGTGCAGTGCTCTCACGAAAGCTTTTATGCTAATTATAGCAGTCAAAGTGTTTATAGAAACTTTGATTTTATATAAGGCCTTTAAACAATTAAGGATACCGCAGAACAGCACAAAAGGAAAAACATATTTCACTCCAATCAATCCAACGTTCATTTATAAATTATGCTCAAAACATAATTATGCAAAACACATTAAAGTAATTAAAACCTCTTCACCAATTGGTACCTAACACTGCATACTTCCACACACTCTTTTTTTTTGTAAGTGCATCTCATTCTTTGAGGTCCTGGGGAAAAATTTGAAAATATCCTTCAGCCAACTACAAATGTTTTATATGATCCTCAATTTTTCCACTAATTAAATTATTTTCGTAAAAGGACAAACATTACGACCATATGGTTTCCAAGTATTTGCGACGGGTATGTATGCGTTTAAATGTTGGTTTCGCTCCTAAAAATAATTAGTTTTTTGTCAACGCCCGTCATATTTCACATTAAAGGATAATCATATGAATTAATTTGCGTAACAATCACTGGTAATTTTCACAGCAACGCTATTCTGGAAAACATAATTTCGTTATAATAATTACTACCGACCAGATCATGTGCCTTCACACGCAAAGTACCCTTAAGCAAAAATAGCTATAGAGTACTGCATGTGGAAATAGTCGAGTTAACTGCATTACCATTCCCCGGGTATTGCCATCGAGCTCACAACCCTATATAACTATAGGTGACAACTTTGTTTGAACAAAATTTAAAGTTTTATATGCATATGAGAATAAAATCACAAAACTCAGCGACTGCCGACTGCCGGTGCTACCCCACTATGCAAATGAGCATATATCGTTGGTGTAGCGTTCCCGTACACCGACGAAATTGGCACCATCTGAAGAGCGTGAAAACAACCCCCTAAGGTAACAGCTAAAATAGCCGCGGGAAATTTCCTTACAATTTTCAGTGTTCTCATGCAGGCAGCCAACAGATGAATTAATTTAATCATTTATCAGTCTTTCCGTGCCTCGTTCCCCAGTGGGCACAGAAGTAATTGTTGTTCTGAAGAGGCCCCCACTATTGAAATTCCAACAGGCAAATTTAAATGCACGAATTACAGGGTGAGCAATAATTAATTTATTCTTTTCTCTTCTCCCTTATTCAGTCGTACTCGTTCAGTTTGTTTTGGTTTTCATTAAAACTCCCTCTCAATAGCGTCGGAACAGACATTACACGATGTTTTACGTTTACGTCTCCAGGTGGTTGGGTCTGGATATAGTACTTCGTGTAGCACAACATTAACATTACCAAACTAATTAAAACCTCCATTTGAAATTTTATTCTTCGGTCTTCTTCGTTTTATTTTGCAATATATTCTGAACTTGAGGGGTACAATTTTTGCGGGTGGGATTCCTAATGAAACCAACTGTATCCTTGAAACAATCAAGGGTAGAAGCATAAAAGCAAAACCTCTTGAGCTGCATAAACAAGTCTAAACCAAAAAGTATGTTACATACCTTTAAAGCAGTCTAGCATATAATTAAGTTTGAAGTTAAGTAATTATATTTCCCTACCCTTTACTGTCAAACAATGATAGACGAGATTTTCCCTTATCCACATTTTCCAGAGGACCTTCCGCAACATTTAATTTCAGGAAAGTAATTAGAAGGCAGGTTGCAGTTAGCTGAAATCAAATTTACTCTTCTGTCCCATCCAGTTATGATATCATCCGGAAACCTTATGATGCACACCACTTGGGCAGAGCTATAACTAGGAAAGAAGTAAACATTGGTTCAACTGTCGACAGAAATGGATCAAGGAAGGAAGATTGAAATTACCATTACCACACCGCACTGAAAGTATTTAATGGGTTGGACAATATTGTCTTTGTACCACTAGGATCAATGAAAATCGGCACAGGGGTAGTAAGAAGTAGTTCGTTTGGCTGTTCTTAGAAGTTCTTCAAATTCAAATTATCTTTTTTAAACGCTGCACAAGAATATAATCTTTTTAGTAAATAATCTTTTTAATAAATAATAATAATAATATATGTATGCAATAGTTATGAAAAACAAACTTTAACTTTAGAAATTATAGATATTACGTGGATCGAAGATATTCAAACAGGTGGTCCGGAAAACCACAACTGCCCCTAGATCTTCTAAGATCCAGAGGATGACGATTCCAAAATGTAGTTAGATTGGAGAAAGAATAAACGACTACGAAGAGTAGACGACTGCTGTAAGATAGGTTGTCAGATTGTACCCAAAATAGAATTCACACATTCTGAGACATAATCGAAACGCCTCAATTGTGCGAGATGAAACTGCGTCCAAACAAGCAAAAACTATACAACCATAGGTAACAGGAAGGAGTATTAGTGGTTTAACCAGAATAATACACGTGTTAAGAGGAGTAAACGGTACACAAAGTGACAATTTACGCAGGATGCCATACACCTTACCAACAAGATTGTCATCCTCTGAGCATGTCAGCCTGATAAAACGTCCAGAGTGCAGATTTGCATCTTTTGTATAATCTATATCCATTTGAGATCTGAGTTTTCCAGTAGAGAAATTTGCCAAAGAATAGGTATTTTAGACGTATCCGAATAAAAGAATATGTATATATTATTATTTTATAGTTACATATAGTTAACCAATTAGGCTTCATAAAATTAAGATTAAAATCACCACCTACTGTGGTTCCATCATCATCGTATCGTTAAACAGATCAGATGGTAAAACTTTTTATTATGTGATCAGCAGTACTCTTTTGTGTTTTTATTTCTTCTTTTTAGATTTTGACGGCCATTTGCGATGAGTAAATTATAAACATCGGCGACCTACGAACTTCAAGTTAAAAAACGATTGAAATAAAGTTGAAATTCTTAAGTACGAGCATGAAAATTGTAGCAATTATCTTCCTTCACTATCTACAAGTTCCCCATTTCTCCGCTCTCTATATATCCAGCTTTAAAATGTCAGAAAAAATTCGTCTCTTCACATTTTTTTAATCGTATGAAGTATTATCCTTAAAGAAAGAAACTTTATAAAATCCTGGAGAGCTCTAAAGCAAAGAAAATCCTATTGACTAGACTCGTTTTTATAAGTTGGCTCTTTTCACACAACCCTTGAACTCATCGTTTGCCAAAATTGAACTTTACCTATTTCTGTAAAGTTCAGATATCCAATTACTCCATGTCACAAGAAAGTTCACATACCATACGACTTCTTTAAAGGCAGGCAGTTTCCATTCTAAGTCTTATGAAGGTTTCCGGTGAGAAAACCAAGTGATATGGTTGCGAAAAAGGTGACCTCTGCCACTCCTGATGGCACCCGTTAAATCATCCCGTAAGCTCACGCTCATTGCCAAAATACCAGGATATATGAAAGATAAGGATTTGCCTTTTCTTGTGCTATGTCATCCCTGATATTTCTAAACCTAACAGTACAAAAGAAACGCCTTCACAAATTGCCATTGTCAAAATAATGGCCCTCTTCGTATTTACGGAAAACTTTGCAGACTTTTCCGAAGAGCCTAGTAATAGCTGACATTAAACAGAGATTGGGGTAAATAATTTATCACCACGTCCCATTTATTAAATGTTTGTCATCGTGATATAGTTGCACAGTTCGCCGTTTCAATTCCTAAAGCAAGTGGGTTATTGATGTAAACGCCTAAACGGACAAGGCCTTCAGGAAGAATGAACCCTTTCGCCCGAGTATATCGCCATCTCCAACGGTCTCCTAGAATTATGTAACTAACGCGAAGATGAAGTATCTTAAAGTTAAAAGCTTTTTCGGTTTTCTCTTTTTTTCATATTTTCGAAATTAGTGCAAGATTTTAGAGGATCTTTTTTGTAGCACTTCCCATCGGAAGTTAAGCAGTACTTGATCTGGAACCTGGGATTTCCATTAAAGCCCATGAAAAAGTTCCTAGTTTGCAATGAGGATAGTGGGGTGTTACGAGTATAGTTGAGAACAGTACAGAAATTAATGACACTTGAATATGAGTACCTGTCAATGGGACCGCCTTTAATTATTTTGAATAGAGCTTCCATACCATGAATTGTTAGTGCACTCTGAATGTGGCCACGTTTTTTCTTCTTTTAAAGTTATTTATGGCGAGATATCAGAAGACCTAAGAAAAAGTAATAAATTGTATCAGGAGTTGATTAATGAGAGATTCAAGTTTATTTCAAACTTATCAGTCAAGGAAATTTCAAGTATTTATTTCAATACTACAAACGCAAAACCATAAACTTCCGGAAATTTATTGGTAGCAAAATCTTTAATGAAGTTTCAAGTGAATGTAGACTTTTTTGTGCACTGAATTCTTAAGCTCCAAGAAAGTAATAATTGCACCAAATTCATCTCTGCACTGCTTTTGCAATTTCATCATAGAATAGTAAGTTTTTATTTAAATTTTATCTTATCGAAAGCGGGAGAAGATCATTAATATTGCGATAGTTCAATTTCATTCAATTTACAAAAATAATTGTACAAAATAAAGCAAAGCCTTTTAAACGAGTCAACGAGTGACTTGACTTCATGGAAACTATGAATTACTCTTAGCAACGAAAAATACATATTTTCTCAGATTTTCTCGCAAAGAAAGACGTTTGAAGCTGCAAGATCCGGAGATCTCGGTGGCCTATTAATATTGCCAAATTTCGAGATAACTTCGCTAGGAAACATGTCTGTCAGTAAAGCCATTGTTACTCGTGCAGTGTGTGATATGACTCCGTCCTGTTG
>QYTT01076771.1:0-21327 GCA_006980735.1 Dasypogon diadema | reverse complement strand
GAGAATATTATAGCAGATGTCTTTCTCTTAATTATTTCCAACTGAACTACCTAGAAAATTTATGTTTATGGAGACAGTGCCATTGATGTGAAATTATTATTTTTTGAATTTTATGCATTCGGAGATTCCCTAAAATTTTAGCTATGCAAAAGCTCATAATTTGGAATTTAACTAGCACGAAAAAGTTTTGCAGTTCAAGTCGAACAATGCGTAAACACCACCTTCTTAAAAAACCACTTCTTAAAAACTGGATGTTCCTCAAATTACGTCGTACCATTTTGGGGATTACATTAAAAGACACCAATATATTACCTGTATTATACAAATAATAGAAATATCTTGCTTTATCCAGGTAATACTTAGTTTCTAGAAACCAAAAAAATATTTTTGGAGGGCCATTAAATGCCGATAAGCGGTCAGGATTAATAATCGAGCGATTTCGGGTTGACGACTAAAATATCTCCCCTATCGCAGTAGGACACTAGCATTTAATACATTACTTTGGGCTAGCACTTTTTTACACACTAAGCGCACTCTTTCGGATTGAAGACGTACGGAGTCGCCCTTTTTCATCCGAATATAACCTGAACGTAATGTGACACACTACCTATTGGTCGGGAGTCGGGAGATAACTGCCCGATCTCTATAACTAACAGTCTTCTCCGTGGTTTCCATCTGGCGCAATCGAAGAACTTGTGCTCCGCATATTCGTAAATACCCAAGCAGATAAATATTCCATTGATGCGGGTTTTCCAATTTTGTGGAGGTAAGATCGAAAATATACGCGGCCACTGAGGAATATTGTCACGTAATAATTGATCTCACCTCGCTCCCTCTCGTACTAGTGATCCATCTTCCTCTCGTTTCCGCCAGACCTGAATTGTACAGTGCTTCTCTTCCCGGTCCTGGTCGGGTCTCCAACAGAAAGTCGACCTGCGTTCCTTGGCAAGGAGGTTGGTCGAAGTGAGCCTGGCGAGAGCCACGACTACTAGCTCTGAGACGGTGCTCATAGTTCAACACCGTACCGTAAAAAAAACTAGATCGCGCCCATCAGTACCCCACGTTTTCTCGAGCCCGAGAGCTTGGTGTCGATCATCGCTCCCAAATATTTCACTGCCAGTTTGGTCTCAATGATCTCACCGACTCGTATAAGACCCCCCCGGATCGTTGATAGTCCGGCACACGGGGGGCTAGTCCCCCTAGGGTACATAACGCATTACCCCCCCCCCCCTCCGCCCAAAAAATATATATATATATATACTTCGCTACGATATGTTAGAAGCTGAATGTCGCATTGTACAAGGCTAGAGCCAACCATTTCACTTAATTGGCTCTACCATCACAACTTAATTGTGTTAATCATCTGCGTATTAAAATCCCATACGATGAATAAGTATACGTTATTGAAGTTTGTCCTAGAAAGAAAGCTTGGTGGTTTTCAGACGGACAGAACTTCATGATTTGACGCACAGTAAAGATTTCATCAATAATCCACCTTTATTGTCGTATTAGGTTGTTATCTGCAACTATAAATACTATTGCAATTATTATGAAATTTCACGCAAGAGTAAGTGCAGTTATTTTAAAGAATAATAATAAAACAGCATTTGAAACAATTATTAACAAGAATGATTTAATGTGTACATTATATTCTACCATAAAAGTAGTTATAAAAACGTACTTAAATTAATCCATCCTCCTCTGCAGTAGACTCATCGCGTTTGAAGATATTCACTGCAAATACCAAAATAACAAACTTAAATTTGCCCGCTTGTTGAAGATACCCGCTCGCCGACAATGTACTCGTTACTTTTCACTTTGAATTGAATCATGATCCAGCATCCTGAAAAAGTATAGCCTTCACGAGTATAACAAAAGATAAATTTTATTTAGATATCGAAGCAACAAAACTCCCATTCTTTAGGGCTTACAAAGCAGAAATCAGGGCTTCGTTGTGCGGACATCAAATACGCAGCAGGAACTTTGATGAATGAATTTCGACCGAATTGAAACCGCAGATGTGGGCTCTCGCAAAGCTTTGGGAGATTAAAATCGGAACAGTCAGCCCGTCCCCAGAAACCCTAAAAGCAATATACAATTTTTCATTTTGCTAGTAGCACCCCTCGATACGGGAAGCTTAGCACCAGTGACAAAATAGTGAACCAGGATGGTTTCCTGAGGGACATCTACCAACCACAAACTTAAGTGGTATCCGTTTAGCGAAGGGAAGTTATTGCCTGCAGAAGTTGAGGAAGTATCGAATGGGATTTAGCTGGATGGAGTTTGACTGAGTATATTCACTGAAGTTCTTATTGAATTTTTCATGCTAGCAATTTACGGCTTTTTCCATTATAAGGCGGGAAGCACAAGCGACGCTGTCCGATTGTTGGATGTGCCCTACACTTCCTCACCACACATAAAAAGCCGGATTACATTTGAATATCCGACGGATTTTGAATGTTCGAGCTGGTCTAGATGTGCCGTGCGGCGATTTAAATGGAGCTACATACTTCCCTAGACGTTGGGTATGTCGTCGTCCAGGTATAAATCTGCATGCACGAAAGCTAGAAGTTTCCCGTGTAAACGGAATGTATTAGCATTTCCAAGAATTCTCAACTTCAATCAAATTTTCAAATATGTTGGTAGCTTGAGGAGAAAATTTTGCAAAAACCCACCTTTTAGCACATTTCACGTTGTAAAGTCGAGATTAGGCAAATTAATCACACTCAAGAGTTATGTGCACATAACTTATATGGCAGACTATTATAAATGTAACTTTTTCTTACTGAACCTGATTACTTTCGAACAAGTATCTCAGTGGACCAATAGTTGGTTACTTAAGGGTTAATGCATACGAAAGTGAAGGTCTGAACAAGGGTTCTCCTTCGCCATTGCACCTGCGATCAAATACTTTCCTGATTACCTACTTTGAATCCCTTGGGGTATTTTCACATGAATCCTCAGTGTTCAGTTCCGGATATGCAGACCATGTACAGCCCCTCCTTTTACCTCTAGAGACATCTTTAAATCCCACTTGCTTTGCCAATTACGTAAAACGGTCGCCTTAATTTCAATACAATTGCCCTAAGGTCACAATCATTTGCGGAAGTCAGCCTCTATCAGACAGAGTAAACACAAGGGAGAAAAAAGATTAAGGGAGTATTTCACTCTACGATAATAATAACGTCGTTCCGCTTTTATGTCGTTCATTAATTTTATTACACAAGGACAGAAAGCTCGTAAAATTACCGACTTCTACGAGTAGGTAATTAGAATTTTCCAATTTATGCTCAAACTCTGTCTTTATCACGCTATAAAATTTTGGGTTTGAATACATTCTCCACTTACAGGATGTAGAGGGATAACCAGAATTCTCGATTTAATATCTTTGTAATCGATTGATAATATTACCAGCGATTAAAATTCTTATAATGGCAACATAACCAACTAAACTTTGGTCTAGACTTGATGAAATCTTATATTCAGGAATTTTATTTAGGGATCAGATAAGTAAATTTCGTCATGAATATAAAACTTGTTTCCCTGTAATGGTAATTTTCTTAACAATACCATGTTTATTGTAATTATGGTTAATTCTCTAAAGTTAGTGAACTGATTATAAAGTACCGAAATATAACTTTGATTATAGTATTTTTATATTCAAAAATTGGGCTATCCTTCATAGAATGCATTCATTAGCTATCGAAGTAATTATCAAAATAAATGGATAGAAATTTCTTGTACAGCTCTTTAATTTGTGTTACACTAGACGGTGTAATCTCTAACCTTAATATACTTAAAACTTGTGTTCCGCAAGGGTCTACTCTTTTCCGCCTCCCTTCTTAATTTCTAACAACTTTTTGTCGCAATCTTTCTTACTTCTACCTATTTGAATTAGTAATGAACTCACGTTAGAATACTACTATTAATTATAATCCAGACGGCGTAATCAAATCTCTAAAAAAAAACTTTTTGAAGATTTTTGCTTAGATCATGTCGTCTCGTGGTTAGCCTGTTTCGGTGGAAGTTGTGAGCATTTCAAAATCATATTCAGCAACTATAACTGGACTAATCACATTTTTCCTTTTGCTAAAAAATCTCTTCACCTTGGTTAACCTGATGGATATTGATTTTTCCGGCATAGTTTTCCCCAGGAATAGGATATGATCTCTCTGTATCACAAACCTTCAGGCTATATTTAGCTAGCTTATTTTGCATATGCTGCGTCAAGCGTGCCGTCAAGCCCACGAAATGGAACAGTTGTTTATCAACCGCTAAATTGGAATCTAACTGGTACACTTTTCCCAGATTATCATTGAGATCAGCCAAATATCCAAAATTAGAACTGCCTTATTTTCCTTTTGATTTTCCAATCATATTCTGTGATTGTCAAAACAAATGTATTGATTTATAGACCAAAGTCGACGAAGAGACAATGATTTCCAAAAATCCTACTCACCTCCTTATTGGAACGTTAGACTCGTCCCTGCCATTATCAAAATACGCATCATTTTTTTCGGTTAATGATTTCCATGCTCCAGGAGGATTCCAGGTAAATCAGCACCTTGATACAGTTTATTGTGAGCGTAGGTTTGAGTATACGGTGGAAGATCTTTATTCCAAACTGTCCTATCTCTATGCTTGAATATAGCTGTTTTCGGTTGAATCCGCTCAACTTCCTCATCGTCTGTTTCGGCCTCACTTTCGCTTTCAGTCTCTATTGTTTCTACCGGGGTAACTTCTATTTTTCGTTCGAAGCATGAATTCGCTGCGGAGGGACTTTAAATTCGGAGTTACCAGCCGAAACTTCCCCATCTTTATCCCAATCTTTATCTTTATAGAATGATAATCTGTTACATCAGGCACAATAAAACCTAAATAACGGTACATACCTTGAGAGTTCACGCGGGGACAAGAATGTATTCACCTGTCGCAATGTATAAAGATACTCATAGATCACGGGTAGTGTTGGTGTTGATTAGAGGAATAAAATAATCCTCCACGATTTTTCATGCATATCCAAAACAGTTGAATATCTTCAATCTGGCAAGAGTGTTCCGAATATACCTTTTAAAGATATGAGAAGGAACCAGACCAAAAGACGAGTGCTCTTCCGTGTTCATGGGTTGGAATTATAGCAGGTTTTGATTGAATCCAACCCATGAAAAGAAGAACACTAGTACGTGCATATAAATGTGTTTATTTTCAACCACCTTTGATTCGGCTCCGATGCGGATGAGAATTAGTCGAGAAAGACAAGCGCACTCTTCCTTCCGCAGCCCGTAGAAATCCCTTTTGGACGACGCAACTGATCCAGTGTGTTCCGTCCCAATAACACAAATTAGTATCAATACTCCGTGCCTTGACATTCAAGGCTGTTTATAAGCTATTTCTGAGTTTGGATTTCATTATAAAAAATATGAGTTCTGACTGGAGATCCTTCCAGGAGGAGAATAATCGAAAGACAAATCCGTTCAAGTTAAAAGGTGTTACTGCGGTATCGTACTAAAAAAATTTTTAAATTCTGAAAAGGAACAAAAGTGAAAATGGCAGGTAGTGGATTGACAGCAACAATTTATTTATTTATTGTTAAACGGGAGTTTATATATAATTATTTATATTTGCTAATTAGGTACATAATTAGAAATTTATTTTCCCACTCGTCTGCAAGAGAAAAACAAAATTTAAACTGAGACTCCAGAACCCGTCTTAACGAATGACATTTGCTAACAAAGAGAAAACGAATTTAATATTTCTCCAATAATTTATTTTTGAATTTCTCTTTTATTTTTGAAACTGCAACAAACTTAAATTAACGAACTCCGTACTTTAAGATAAGTTTTAAATGCTCAGAAAGAATTTTACGTCCACAATCAAGAAAATCAAAATAATTTTTGGTATATATCTTTCTTTACAATTTTCTTAACCAGAATATTCAATAAACTGTTGTCAAGTGGTTGGGGAATATTTAATAATGATTCATAGTGCAATTTCCGATAAGGAGAATTTATTTTCAAGGAATTACGTCTTATAATCATTTAGGATTAAATAATTTTCCTATTTCTATTCTTCGATTTTATTGCTGATTTATATGATTTAACTTGTATGTGTACATCCTTTCCCTAAGTTGGCCACTTCGCTTTATGAATCCACATAAAAATTTACTGTATAGTGGCAAGTATATCTACTCGTTCTCTAGCAAAGCAGTCGTATATCCGCACATAAATTTACATCTCTTGAGAACCGGAAATATATGTCGTCATTTTTTTCTATTCTAAATACTTTGTATGGGACTGTGTCTGTCTCTCGACTTTCTTCTATTCCCAGCAAAACTACACGCGTTCACATCACAAATTTTCTATTTAGTGCTTCGTTTACGCTAGAATATCCTTGTGCACTTCCTTTTAGAGTGCACAATCATTTTCTAAATAATATTATTTTATGGGACCACAAATAAGATTCCTATAAATGCTAGAATTGCAACAACTTATGTAAGTATGTGCATCCACTGGGATCAAATTATACAAAAAAAAGCGGACAGAAATCATATACCCTTTCCTCGGAGCTTACTTCACCGTACAAGTACAGCTAAATGTAAGTATTTGAGATCATAATGAACCTTATCTATATCATAGAAATTTTAAAAGTAATTTACAAGCATTTTTTAAACGTATAATCCACGGGAGGTGTGGAGGTGTTCAAGCTCTCTAATTTGGGGGGTGGCAACGAATTTTTGGAAATATCTTCCTAACCATCCAATTGACCCTGAAGGGAAAATCACCAAAATGTTCATAGAAAAGGTGCGCTACGTTTTCACTCCTTACCCTCCCTGTGAAGTGAAAGCAAGGAGGGCTATATTTTATTATAGTTGAATGAGGGCAAAGTGTCTGTACCACTAAAACTTTCTTATTGCGCACACTAATGGTAGCTAAAGGTCTTAATTTTGTGGCAGATACTAACGACGATTTATTCATACTTCAAATATTAGCAAGAAATTTAAATTTATTGATAAAAAATTTTAAGAGATATAAACGACAAGGAATGATATTGATCCCGTGCAGTTTCTAATTAAAATGTAAACCATGACACGATTTTTGTCCACTTTTTAGTTTGGAGTATCTTTTATCAACTGCAGTTTGAAAATTTACCCCAAAGCGCGCGAGAAGAAATTTTACTCAGTATTGGCCATTTATGCCTGCCTGAGGGAGCGTTTTACCTCCGTAAAGCTTTTCACAGCCCCCTACAACCTATCAAAATTTCAATAAAATCGAAAGCGGACACCTCAAGACCTTTCCTTATAAGTAAATTTTTTGAAGTCACTCATCGAGGTAAAATTCTGAATTTGACTATCAGTATAAAAATTATGTTGATTTGGGGCAGTTTAAGTGATTGAGGTTCACATTGTAAAATCTGTCTGTCGTAGACTTTATATATAATATTACGTATCATCTGAACCCTTACATTTTTAAGCTTTGCAACTAGTGTGAAGCTAATTTGTATCACAGATTTTCTTTTCCAAATAAAAGCACTAACTACTCACAATGATTTTATGTGGTACAAAAAATAGTACAAAATTTCAATAACTATTTTCAATGAAAATATGTCTATTTAGCAGTTTAACTACAAAACAATATCTCCTCTTAATTGTCAAAGAAATTACAGTGAAAGGATTAATTGAATTTCTGAAGCACTTAAGCTTCCTGAAACTCTGGATAAGTATTATGCCGATTGTCATTAATCCATAATCAATCCATTTATTATTTTCCCGGTGAGTTAACAAAATAACCCAACATTTAAAGGGGGTAATTTATGCTTTGATCGAAATTTAATGATGGGACTTCATCAGTTCAACGAAGCTGCCTATCAATTAAATGTACGCGGCGCATATTGAGCACAAAGTGAAAGTGGGAAATTTATTGCGAGCTGAACACTTGCGGAAAATTCATATAAATCCATAGCTTTAAGTGGTCATTTTAAGAGCATCGGACGTTAATTACATTTAAATTATGCAAATGAATAAATTTTTATGCTGTGCTACAACAATGAGATAAGAACACTGAAATGGAAGAAAAAGGGATTTACTAAGCATTATTCGTTAGAATTTCCTGCCATAATTACCTAAATCCGTTGAAAACTTTGATTTGTATCCTCCGTAAAAGTATTTTATTTATTTGCATAACTCTTCATAATGAAGACATGAAACACCTTCGACTTGTAAAGACAGATCCATTGAATACCTCCGTTCTTTGATCCTGTATTTTCTATGGCACTGTTATCTTGTAGATTAGACTCCTTTCGTCAGCTAATTCAATGCTAGATGAAAGAAAATCGGCAAGCAGGCAGCTAATGTTGTAGGCGACATTCCAAAATCCTTTAAATGGAGAAGGATTTGTTGCTTGTAGAAACAATTGTTCACACTTTGAACCACTACATCAAGGCCCAAAACCTTTTCCATTCTTCCGTTCTGACGAGAAAATATTATTTTAGGGTGGGCATTCAATTTCTTGTATCAAAATTGGATCGGGGCTTTTGTCTACTAAGATTTGCTGCTTGCATAAAGCTGGAGACTGTCTTGCTTTACTTTGAACTGATTCATATTTCTTAGAAGGCTTTTGCCCTTCGTCCCACGCATTTGAATCCATCGGTATTGGAAGTTTATTTAAAAGGAATTTATTAAACTCAACCTCCACCAGCGTACAGACTATGTTTTCTAATGCCCTTTGTGTTGTTTGTGGATATTATTACCGAAATCACAGATAACATTCAACTTTATAAGCCAGAATAGAATTTTCAGCGGAAACAGAAACTTTATAAGGATGGATTTAGCATAACCAAATCAAGCGAATTTACATACAAAACGTTTAGACGGATCTGATCTTAGCTTTTTTCCGCAATCAAAAAAAACGCCGTAGTTGTTTCCATGAAATGAATCCTTTACGATAATAAATTTATCTCAATTTTATGACGTGCAATTATTATTAAAATAAATCAAAAATTTCATAAAATATATAGCAACATTTTTACATAAAAATTTTACTTTCTTCTCTTTTAAATATAGTCGAAAAACATACCAAAATTACCATAAATCATAAAGAAATATAAAAACGCCTAAACCGGCTACATATGGACTTTTTCTACCTTTAACAATGGCCCCAAGAAAATTTAGCTGCTTTGCATAGATTGCAAATACATTTGACATTCGCCTTCAAACTCCACATCGTTTCCCATTGTGACCGTCGTCATACGAAGGTAGCGAAAGGTCAAGTTTTTTGCCCTTCTCCACCCTGGAAAATGACAAGTCATCACATTTAAAATTAATGGCAACAGTAGCATTCCGTCTGTGTAAGGCGGCTGTTACAAAGTCCTTAGAGACGAAAGGGATTGAATCTCCAGCCCTATCCTGCCTCCGCCAGCCGAAGCAAAATATGAATTTGCCCAAAAAATTATGCTGACCTTTTTAGACTTACTTAGGATTTGTTTACCCAGGATTATCCAATAGAGAGGGCAACTCCAACATTAAACTTGCCTCGACCGACCTTAATACAGGCTGAAACCAAAAATGGTTTTAAGTTTCCCTCATTATAAGGAAATAAGTCATTCCCTTTTAATACCTTCGGTTCGGGAGCCCCGGAATGACTCCTCACATTTACCGCCAGATCTCGGCTAAGTGTTGGCTTTAAAATTTAAAAGTCGCACAATCATTTAATCTTTTAATGGCACAAGTTCCAAAAATTCCATTTACCCGGCGAGCGTGCTAACAAAAAGCTGAAAATTCGGCAGACGTTACTTTTGTAGCTTTAATAAGTCGCAGAATAATTAATTTCACTTAAGCTGGGCGGCATTTAATGCAATTTTGGGGCAACTTTAGTTTAATTTCACTTTGAGGAAAGTTTTTGGTGGTAGCGGTAGGCTGCCTTGTCTACATGAAAGAGCTCACTTGCAGGCAGCGACAATTGGCACTCCCCATTTGTTTCAGTCGCTTAAAACGCTCTTCCGTTAAAAGTTTAATTATGCCTGAGCAAACGATTATTTTATTTTTGGAAGCTGGAAAAGAGAATATTTTAATTTTGCTGAAAAATTCTCCCCATTCCATACATTTGTCCCGAAAGTTTAATACTTGAAATAACTCCCGCTAAAATCCCTAAATTTTTGCGTCTGGTCTGGCGCATGCGTGTGCTATGCAAATTAAGTAAATAGATACCTAGTCAAAAATTTTTTTTAAACATTGAAATAAATCTTAAAATATTTTTTCAGGAATCAGGACGTGATCGAGTGCGACTCTCAAAAGGAGAAAGAATTTTTCAATATCGTAGCATGTAAACGTACAGAAAAAAAATTTTTGTGAATCTTGTGAATCTTCACGTCAGGAAGACGATATTGTGCTGAATATTGATAGCTTTCCAAAGCTTTTAACGACATTAAAACTCTCAGTGAAGGAGATATTAAAAAACTATTGAGTGACATAAGAAATATTGTTAAGAAACAAGACCTCGATTTTGCCACACCAGGTAGTATTAAAGGTAGACTACTACTATGTTTGCACGCAGAGTTGTAGGATCGAGTTGAGATTGAGTTGAATTTTCGGCCTGCGTATATGTACGCATAAGTAAAAGCTTTACTTACTTATGTAGGCATTATTTTACTTACTTGACGAGTTGAAAAGGCTAACTCTGGGTATTTATCAATTAAAATATTCAGAGTTATATACGCAAGAACAGGTTACTGACGACGACTTGTATTGCTTTTATCCTTTTATATTCACTGTCATGGCAAGCCAGTTAACAAAATACACATTCGATCTTAAACATAAGCTTTACGGCTTATAATATTCGGATTGAATCAGCCCAAGAAAATATTTCTACTGATATAAAATGGTATCACCAATGAAAGGTGAGCGCGACAACAGTAGGATCCTATGCACATATTGTGCCAATATCTCATAAGCGTCATCGTGAGAAGAAGATTAAAAGATCTAGTCTTGCATATCCGTCAACATTTCAGGATGCTGCAAGAGGCTGGTCAATGAATCTAAAAACAAGTACCCTATTCAATGTATACTTTTTCAAACTTTTACCGATTTAAAAATAATATTATGCTGTTTATTATTTTTTCAATTTAAATTCTTCTAGAAATTATAATTCAAAAAATATATAATAAAAAATCAGAAAATATGCTAAAAATGAACCTTATCAACCCTTATGCTTTCTATAAGCTACAATAGAACGTAGTAAGAAAGTAGTAAGTTAGCTTAAAGAATTAACAATTTCATAACAATGAAGATTTTTTGTAATTAATTGACGTTTGTGGACACAATGACACACACCCTAAGTCTAGTCCACTGCACAAATGTGTCCATCAAATAAGTAATAAATGGTGTCATTAAATTTTACTGGGACACAGTCAGCCCACACCCAACTGCCTGCCATATTCGATAACAAAAGATAAAGTTCGAAAATGTGGCATATATCAGGACCGCAGCAACATTAATATCGAATTTCATGGTTGGATAAATGCACATCACTATCTATTAATTACCGCTATAATTATAGGGCTTATGACAATTAGTTTTGGAATATACTGAAATATGAGGTAACTACATACTTGGTGTAATTATCTAGAAGAAATTGCTCGATTCATGTACACACGTTCTTTGGTATTGGCTGCACCGTGTGCCAGATTATTAAATGGGTTCATGGTATTTTCCTTGCTAACCTTATCAGAAAAGTTTTCTTGATTAAGATTACCTCGACAGCACACGTTCACCGTGCCATTTGAATCTCGTTTGGAGATATCCTGCTACTGCTAAGACTCCTGGATTTTAATTAACTCAATGCCCGGTGGTGGAAGTGCGCTCCATTTTTGTGAAACTGTAGCCGATGGGAGCATTGTTTGAAGTTGAGAAAACTTTTCCAATTTCAAAGGATTAAACATCTTCAATAAAAGACTAAAAGGATATAGCTTTCAAGGAGTTACAAATACATTGTCGTAACCGCAAAATACCCGAAAACTACTAACAACTCTGCCCTCCCCCCATTCCTTGGCCTTGCTTGTTTTGAGTCCAAGCATATTGTTGTTTACAAGACAGCATAGCACTCCGATACCAGAGTCAAATAGCCTCTACCACATTGTCCAAAATCGCTTTTGTAGCTGGGTTTGAAGCGGAAGACGTTCAGCAAGCAGAACAGTAATTGATGTCGCCCTCTGGCCTTGAATTACAAACACACAAGCCATTGCTTTGGCGACGGAAGAATCGCCCCAAGGCCAACGCAAAGACATTTCACAAATGGATCGAACAAAAGGATTCAAGTCTCCTCAGTAAATAAATTGTGGCTGTGATGAGAAAAGGGAATAAAAAACTGCGAGAGCCGAAAGAAGGTCACAGAAGACACTTTGGATGAAGTCCTCGAAATTCTGGAATATGGCAAATAATTTCTGACATTTCTATGGTAAATTTACTGCAATTTATTTGCTTTTAAAATTTCCATTAGCAATGGTAATTTCTGCTCGTGCTGTTGGTGTTGAGCAACTACCACCATCAATAACAATCAGGACCAGTTATCCTCCCAGCTGGGGAACTTGAATCAGCTAGCTCCAGGCAAAACAGAAAAGAAACTTAATGAAGGTTCCTTTTTTTTGTTTCATGAAGACGTAGAACGCCTTAATCCACTCTTTAATTGGAAAAAATGTCCTCGTTTGCAGCTTGTAACTAACCACATTAACGCAACGATCACTTTATTCAAGTGCTATCCCGGCACAACCGCAATTATTAATAAGTCTCTGTTTGCAGCGAAATTTTGTCTTTTGCACCTCGGAACCAGCACTTGCATGGGTCAAGTAATGCAATTTTCCAATTTAAGGAAAAATTGCGGATCTTAAGAGCTCTCCGCTTCTGACGACCTTGCTCTTAATTAATTTTACGGCTATGCTGAGGACAATAACAAAGCTTAATTTTCTAAAGAACCTGCCCAAGAGGTACTTACCATTTACAATAGCAAAGAGAATATGCTATTACTTCTCGAGGGCTTATTTATTGTTTAATTAAGATGCAAATGAACGCTGATGGTCTTGCAGAAATATAAAGAACAATATACCATTTCCATGGAATCAGGGAAATCCCTTAATGACTTTTGCAACAGAATTTTAGTGAAAAAGTGCAGTATAAAATTGTACAGGCATAAGAAATGATATATGTATATATATATACGTAAATATTATTACAGGAAAGTAATATTAGAAATGATCAAAATTCAGGGGACAACCCTATGATGCACATAGCACATCTTAGACGGAAGGAAATTACGGAAGAGGAAATTGGGAAATTTTAACCTGGTAAGTTTTGCGACGGAGCCACAATTTTTGGCGTGGAATTTCTACTGTGCAACATCCCAGTAGCTTCACCAAGTACAATTCTTGTCAGTAGAATTGCCTTAACCACCGATATCCAGAATAAGTCGTCGTGTCCCATGCAGGAGTCGAACTCACGCCAACAAGGGAGAAATTCTGCAGACAAATTTTATATGATATCAGCCAGCCAATTCAGAGGGGGCTTGAAACTTGGGAATAGAAAAAACAACAACTGTTTTTCACCACCTAAAAAAAGGAAGGTAGCCAAGCAAGTATCAAATACAAATGCAGGAGTACTGAATAAAAGATTGGATCATTCGAGTTGAATTGTCGAGTTTCACTATCGTAAAGAGCTACTCACTCTTCTAATCCTCTTCTAATCCTTCTAGGAGCCGACTTCCAGATGGGTTGTTTCGAAGACGAAAAGAGATAGGAAGGCACATGCCTTATATCAAATTAAAAGGAAACTTATGAACATTCGAAATTATGTACGAAAAATGCATGTTAATTACAGCTTTTTCTTAGGAATTTGCGTACTTTTGTGAAAAAAGTAAAAAAATGGGAAAGCTCCTAGCTAATAAACGAAGGGGAAGGGGAGAGTAAGTAAGCACCCATTTGAAAGCTATTAGTGTTAGTAGTGTGCGATATGATGCGATCATGCGTAAATCAAATTTAATATAAACTATTCGGCCTTTATCTTAAAAAACGACCAAAAAACCCTCAAATGCCGTCAACCCCAGAATGCTCTAAACCATGTCCGTATAATAAACGCGCTATGGAAAATTTTAAATGTATTTAATTTGAAGATACAAAAGCAGTTTGAGCCTGTTAAGAATCAAACTTCATGCACCATTTGAAGCGCTTAAATCGGTATAAAGAATCTCAGTCAGCACCGTAAGTGTAATTCCCAGTGATTAACTCTCAATAGCCATTTTAGAAGATGTACTATAGTAAACCCACAACTTATTCAGGCAAGTTTACGTTCACAACGCAACTTAAATTTGTTAACAAAAAGCTTCTGCTCACTAAAGCAAGAAAATGAAAAATTGTAGATTTGATTTAGGTGCACTTTTTTGTTAGGTGAAGAAGCCCCATTTCCCTCGAATCTGAAATCGTTCACATATGATGACAAGGAATATCCTTAGGGAGTTAAACTTTGCTGCAAAACTTTCACCATTTCTTGGAGTAAGTTTACTACTGCGATCACAGCATCCATCAGTTTTATTGAATTTTTGTACAAACACCATATGGGTAGATTGTACTTTATATCTACTAAGCGGTCGATAATTTTATTTTCCATGGCCTTAAGCTCATCAAAGCTAATGACTTGCATACCTCGCAGAAATTTTTCTAGATCGACCGACTACACAGAAATTGCCACAAAAATAGTAACGAAGCAGAAATATTTATGATGAATGCAGTCATTGCCCTTGTAAAGTGTCTTAAATAAAAATGTTAAGTAGCTCCAGCGCCTATTTCTTTCAAATAAATTCGCCTATAGTAAAAGAAATGTTTCACATTCACTCATAAATCGAACATCCAAATTCCACCCTTGTAAAATTCCATGATCTGAGGAAATAAGAATTTCTGCATGAGATCGCATACCGCCCACGCCCTCGTAATTATTGTTCTCATATTCTCCGGCTGCGAAACGAGCACTGAAATTTACATATTTTCAACAGCTGGGAAATTACAAAGTCATACAAGCGTTCGTTCGCAACAAAAGGTTAAAGAATGCACACGGAATGCAAGAGGATTTTTCGGTAAAGTGCTGCAGTGTACCCCAAAGACTAAGTTTAATTAAATCCCCCTCAGATAAAACATAGGCTTTTAATCAACCGTGAAATAAAATTGGAACAAAAAGGCTTTTGAAAGTGGCTCGGCCAATAAAATCGCTCTGTAAGTTGAAACCCATTGGGAAAAGTTTTCTTGTTTTCCATTGATCGAAACAAGTGAAAATGTGCTCACTGTTCGACCGTGAAGTTTTGTTTTTTATCAATTTTCACTTCATTTCACAATCACTCTCCAGTCCGGACACGCCGTACCAGGAATGAATACCAAACAACGGGCGAACTTGTAGGTATTCACTTTTTCCTGCACGTACGTATTCCTCTGCAAAATTACTTCCCCATAATCTCATCTACGTTTGTACAAGCAATTCCATGGAAAGGATATGGGTGGGAGGAGTGCAAGGACCCCACTCTTTGATTCAATGCTCCTATTTGTCCGCTCACCACATCTACCCGCATTTCGCGGCTTATAGTTCTCTGCAAGACTATTTATCGCGTTCTTTAAGAAAACAAAACCGAGAGGATTCGCCCACCATGAAAACCAACCCTTAGCTCTCCTTCTGCTTTCCTAGTCCCCTGCGAAAATCTGTCATACTAGGGATGCTCAGTGGATGTACTCCTCGAGCGGATCGCATGAAATTGTTTACTTTAAGAAAACTTGGCGCGAGTAAAACAAACAAAGTGATACGCGTATGAATTGAGCAAGGTTTGCGTTTCTGTTGGTATCGATTTTCATACTTGGTTTGCTCCATTTTTTTCGAAAACCTCTTACTTGGATACGGAAAGCGAAGGAATAGTATTTGTTTGCATGGATAGTCGAATCCAGGACAATTTTAATTCTTATCACGGCTCATCTAGTTGCAGTGCATTAGACAAGGAAATCATGGAGGAGGGGATATATTCAGATCCATTTTAAGTGCTTGGCGTCAGTTAGTGCACCATTTGTGTTCACAAAATTGATTCCGAAATAAAAATAAAAAATGAAGAGAAATCTTTAAAACCATTTGGGTTTAATGTGTGCACATAGTTTCGTATATGCATAAAGTAACAAAAAAATATCAAATGACACATCCTTCTGGTAGGAGCTGGCGTAATTATTCTTCTTCAAAATTTAAACGGATGATATATAGCAGATACGAAATATATTCTTCTTGGACAAGAACTGAACACACTCTAATAAACTAGTAAAATAATAATAATAACTTCATTTGCTGGCTAATGTGTAAAAAATAGTTGGCGATATGAAAAATATTAGCGTTATAGCGCAATAATTCGAATTCGGATTCTGTCATCAAAAAAAGTGCAGATTTTGTGAAGTATGTTGAGGAAAATAGGTAAATGAAATAATTTTAGATCATTACCATTTACTCTCTAAATGAAATAAACAATTAGAAACATAAAATCTTCGTAGACGTAGTCGAAGGATATGTGTTGAGCTAGATTCAGGTAGGGAATGTCGAAGGATACCTGTCGAGCTACTTGAATTGTCAGAGGCCGATATTGCCAAAGCTGACCCTTCCACGCAACCAGATGATGAAAATATTTGCGACTCGTGGCTGTACAATTACGAAACATATCGAGGTCTGAATTGGATTCATGTTGTTTTTTTATCGATGTTAAGCCTGCTGGGATGATTAATTTAAATAAGTTTCTAAGCTTTAATACTAGTTATAATTATTTTTTATTGCTTTGTATCTGCATTAAATTTTTAAGAATTTAATTGCTTTATTTCTTTACACTTCGTTAATCCCTTATCAATATATTATTTTTTATATATATATTTTAATTCTTAGTATTAGTTAATTAATTTGACATTTTCTTCGACATATTGAAGTTTCCCCATTTTCATAGAATTTATTATCATTACCAATGCAACTTTTCTCATTTTATTAATAATGGAGCCATAAGAAGTACGATATATTAATCCTATTATAGAATGCATTCGTGTAATGTTTTTCACAATAATATTTAAAAACAGTACGTTTTACTTGATTTGTTGTTGAAGGTATCTCATTTTACACACTACATTAAGAGGTTTTCAAACTTTAAAAAAGGTTATTCTTATTTTCCCATAGAAAACATCTTTAAAGTCACCTTTTTAGACCTAGAGAAATAGGTTTTTCCCTTAAATAAGTGTTCACTCACTCTGTTCTACTCTTCACTGAAGAGCTACGAATTTCTAGAATCCAAATTTTTGAGTTTGTTTACCAGTTTTTTTTTACATAAGCACACAATTTGATGTAGTACATGAACCCACCTATCTATCCCATTCCATTACAGATAGTCCGTCACCACCATCATAACTAGACAGGGCGATCCTCGAATTTCTGTGATTTTGACCAAATTCCTACCAGTTAGCGAAATGCAACATACGAAAGTCTCCGTGCACATCCTTAAACTATTCTGTACTGGGTTTCCCACGTTTCTGGTGATCAATTTATTTAAGGTTGTAAGATTTTATAAAATTAACTACACATTGAGATGGAAATATTCTCATTTTTACGTTTCCTTGCTTTTTAAAATGATCCATTTTGAAAGCATAAATATTCACTTACTTATTTCTTACTCCCTTTATGAAAAAATTAAAAGCGATATATGTATATCTTAACAACTTGTCACTTAAGTACAACGATTGCTCCACAGAATTTAATTAAAAAAGTTATATCATTCCTTGGCAAAGTGACAACATGTTAGATAAAATCAACGAATCAGCGACTATTCCTATCTACTCCCAATTTGTGTGAGTGCAAGAAACCGGAAAGCAGAACTTCACGCCATACCCAGGAAATCGTTAAAAGCCTATTACGTTTATCTAATGAAAACGGAAACAAGAAAATAGCATATGAGACTTATTCGCCGAAGTGCAAGTCACATTAGCCTGAAAATTGTTGGAGAAGGAAATGATTGTCCACCAGGATAGTAGTTCAGCCACCCTATCATTCCGTAAATGCATTTGAGTGATCATAGTCCAGTCTTTCCAGCTTACACTGCAATAGAATAAATAACATCAGGTGCACCAAGCTTTTAACAGGAGTTAACATGACAGTTGTAAAAAAGTAGAAATTATATAAACACTATACGAGCATGGAGGAGAATAAATCAGAAAATTCCGCTTGAGGGAAACGCTTGAAATTACAAAGCCCTGGAGGTGGATGACACACAAGCGCAAACATGCCCAGAATTGATGGGGTTCTTTTCTAAGCAACGAACATAGCCAGAAGCACATCATCATAAGACTTCCTTGTCTGACTCAACGGATGGCTCTCTATATGCAGGATCGCACATAATGGGGTACTTGCTCCAGCAAAAACATCCGTTCATGTGGCTCTTCAGTTGTTTCCTCTAAAGTGCCTTCCTATTTACTCGAGCTTTTCATTGCGCCTTTTTCAGTGAAAGACAAACCTGCGGGCAATAACTCAAAAGTCGTTCATAGCTCATCCTTAACGGCTTTAGAATGCCTAGGTTTTTTCTGATTATTCCTGTCAACTTCTTGCCTTCGTACCTTTCTAATTAGCTTTTACTTGGCACGTCTGCAAATTTTGACCCGAAATAACTCTCAGTCCAACGACCTCCTGCCACTCAGTTCCTGAAAGGCTTCATGAAATTTTTCCTGCGATAAAGTCAGATAAAAAGTTGTGCAGCTTTTGTGGTGAATCGTAATTGCTCGAAAGGGCTCTGCCTGCCTCGTGTAAAGCGCTGATTATACATGTACGAACCGTGCGGGCTGGGTTTGTGCTATTCCCCAGCCGGAATACTCATTAGCCTCGTTCTGTCGTTTTGTCTTTATGGAAGCCAGCAGCACTTTGGGAAGGAGACTGAGGAGCTGCTATTTCCTATTTGTCCCATAATCGGAGCAAGTGTCTTTATTGGGGATAAGTGGCTCTCGTTTAAGTGTATTAACAACATTCATAAGTTCCTTGTAGATGCTCACATGTTGTACAAACGTTCGACCTCGAGGTGCGCAATATAATTGATTTATGCCGTCTTCATAGTTCATATCATACCCTTGCCCTTTCTAGGTCTGTGCTGGCGTTTGCCGCACCGTCCGCCCGCTCAGGCCTTTGCCAGGCAGGCTGTATCTTCGGATGTTGTTAACAGAAACATAATCCGAGTCTGTTGTGGTAGGCAATTAAGATAACAAATCTCTCGATTTTCATCAAATCTTGTCCTCTCCCTCTCCATTATGGCCAGTGTGGTCCTATGAAAATACGGCTCGATGCGAGGATATTCCCCTGGAAAGTTTTTTTCAGTTTCCCATAATTTCCTTTATTCTGTCCTAAGGGAGAACGAAGTGTTCGGGTTAAAAAGACATAAATCATATTCCCAGTGGAATATATGGAACGTCCCATGTTTTTTCCACTTTATCCCTTAAAAGTTAGGAAGCGGAGATAGGAAAGCCGACTTGAGTAAAATTTCCGAGGATACTTTTATCTCCTTTTTTGCTTCTCTGATGACTTCAAGAATTATTGAATTCGCTGCTGCTAAGAACTTCTCGTTTGTTCACAGTCTACGAATTTCTGTAGTTTGTGCAAGGACTTAAAGGACTTAATCTTGATGTTTACTCGGTGTTAAAGAGTAAGGATTCCTCGCTTAATTTATTTCTCATTTCTTTGCACTGCAGAATGGCTGTACGTTTTTTAAGTTGTTGTTGTTGTTGTTCTTGTTGTGTAGAAACACATATTTAAGATTTCCAATATAAATCCAAAAAGAAAATCAGAATTAGCTCCGGGACTGGAAGTAAGTTCGGAAATTGAATTAGGGTTTTAGGAAACTGAAAGAGTCCTTCACTTGTTCACTTACAATAAGTGAATAAAGGTGTGAATACAGCACACGTAGTTACTCTCAACTATGAAACCGAAAATATCAGCTGGTGTTAAAATTGTAATTAATTGATATTTTGAAAGCTCGCTGTGAAAACAACAAATCCAATTAAAACTAAGCTATAAATTAGCACGTCCTGCGGTGTCCAACAGTAACCTATTACCTTTCAGGTTTGCGTAAGAACGAATAGGATTCATATTTTGTGGTGTAAAATTAATATTAGAAATTTTATCATAGCAGGGCATGACCGCCCCATAATTAAATAGCCACGTAATTTCACGTGAATTAATTGAGATTTAGAATAAGGGCCCAAAACATGTCCAGCTTTTGCTTTTTTGTTCCGGTACGCCGAGCAGAGCTCTTGTCATGTCGAAAATTAATGCGAAATGTAAAATAAAATTAATACCAGCCCAGAATGAAAATATTTTTGCAAATTTATTCATTATTACAATGGGGAATTCTCCGAAATATATGTATACTTCCCACAGGGTTCAACGCTATTTCCGTGTACCTTCCTACACTTAAGCCGTGTCTCTGTGCCCGTTTGTCTCGTGGAAATGAATTGCAGCCCTTGCTCATATTATTCATTACACTAAATGGCCCGTGAACATAAAACTGATTTTTCACAAACGTTGTGGAAAAGAATGGTAAAATTCGGACGATTTCATGTGTGAGCAATTTTTCGATGCAACGAAAATTAAAGTCCGGCCCAGTCCTGACTTTATTATAGAGTGCCCGTTGGTTTTTCAGGTCGCAAGCCAGCGTTGATATTGAGTTTATTTGATTCATGAACTCAACATTCACGGCGAACTGCAATTGTTCTTTCAGCTGTGATGGATCCCGAAGGAGATGTTGGCATGTAATGGACCCTTTATTATGCTTCAATTTGAAAAGAACATCATAAATGTCGTGGAACACGTTTGCAACTTGTTGGCCTTTCTGAATTTTACATAACTCAATTGTCGAGCCATTATTACAATCCACTGACCTTTAAATGAACATAAATTATTCTAGAGGAATCTTATAAATCTACAGAGTGACAGGCAGAAGCTATCGCAGAAAATTTAAGGCCCACGAAAATGTTGATCTCATCAGAAATTAAGTTAAGTGTAAACGTAAATAACTGAAAATGCAGCGACATAAAACCGAAATCCATTCTTTATAAAAGGCATCGTTCTGATCCAAACAACAGCCACACCCGACCACCGAAACATTTTCATACTGCAGTAAATGGGCAGAAATATCCTTTCTATCTAAGGCCGTTGCTATATTACGCCAGATGAGTTCAGAGCAGACTAGACCAGATCACAGTTCAAGTCCAAGTTACTTTACTATTCACAATGTCTGAAGAAAATTGTTTCAAAATTGTTTG
>QYTT01076764.1:0-14826 GCA_006980735.1 Dasypogon diadema | reverse complement strand
TGTCGGGGTTATGCTACAGGATGAGGAAGGCTGGGCGAGGGTCGCCTCCTTTGTGGAGGCGGTCCTCAAGCAGAAGGAGAGGGACGCTGATCTTGTGCGCCTGACGGGGGCATAGGACTGGTGTTTCTCTGGGGGGAGAAGGGACTGACCTGCCGTGCCGGACTTGCATCGCTCTCCTCTGGAGCCTAGCTTGGGGGCCCTAGGGGGGAGGGATGCGAGTCCGATTCCGCGGTGGACTATGGGCCCCTCTCGGGTGGGAGGAGGGACGCTGACCCTGTGCTCCCGGGAGGAGCGGAGGGCTGGCGCCCCTCTTAACGTCCTGCAACGGTTTGGGGGGGCTCGGAGAGCCGAAACAAAGGGCCGCTGCCCCGAAGTAATGTCTAACGACGGTTCCGGGGTGGTGGCCAGGTGACAGGGAGGGGGGGTTTAGCCGGTAAACCCGAATCGCGGGGAGTCCGGCACACGGGGGGCTAGTCCCCCTACCGTGCGTAACGCATTCCCCCCCTCCGCCAAAAAAAAAAAAAAGACCGTCAATGCCTATATCAATTTCAATTAAATTCAGTTCTTCAAACAATTTAAGTTTTAAAGCATTTAGAGACTCTTTAATTCCGAAATGAAAATTTTGGCCAGGGTTAACTGGACGAATTTAAATTTTATTATTCCTAGTCCCTAAAAGACTTTTTGTTGATAATGGTAGTTCTAAGCCAGCATTCAACAATATTTTTAAAATATCGTCGCAGGCATCTCTTCGTATATGATGCCTAACATACCAGTCTCATAAGTCTTTTTTTTAATGTGATCACTGCATTTTTCTTGCTGTTACTACTATCAGTAACGTTCAAACGGTTTGCTTCAACTTTCTCCAATTCTTCACTTTGATTCCTCTCCACAAATAATCTGGCAATTTTCGCATATGGTTCTTCACAAGCCTGATTTAATCTTTCAGTGCCATCATATTTGCTTTATTCTTTTGCTACTAGCCTTTTAAAGTGTCTTTTACTAATCCCAGCAATTTTTAGGCTCATATCAACCTATACACATAATTATTTAAAATACAGTAAAATTATTAAACAACAAATAATAAATTATGTTGTGGTAAAAACAACTGAGGTTTTATGCTGCTTGTATAGAAGCTTAGAATGCGGAGGAATATAAGAAAAAGTAAAATATCAGCTTTCTACAATGCCTCGTTCTCCTACAATCGTAATTAATCAATTAATTTACAATTACTTACTTTTCTTTTTAATCAATTAAAAAACCACAAACAAATACAACACTCTTTTTTAAAAGCACTTGCGTGTCTCTTCAGCTCTTCACTTCAAAATGCACTTTACTAATGAGGAAATCTGAGGGTCCAACTGTTTCCAGAAAAACTCCCGTTATTTTTGGAGGAAAATTGGACTCCACAATTGAAATTTAAAAAGAAGATTCAAAAGCGCTTCTAGGTGATGGCTATGGAAGCGCATCCATTGTGCTACCTGAAGAAGCGCTACCATAATTTCCTATTGGGAATATTCTGCCAGCAGCAATAAAATGAATTTTTGACATTTCCTTCTAAACCTTACACTTACAATTCCACCCAAACTAAACCATACAACTTGAACTATTAAACCTTACAATTTAGAGTTTTAGTACATTTTAGCTTCAGAAAACTTATCGAAAAGCAGCTATGTCCCAAAGCTTTCGGAGCGAACTTAAAGTTTATCGGTGTGACTTTTTTTGTATCGTTTTTCTATGGAAAATTCTCAAGAAATTTTCTCATCATCAGCGATATTTTCGCTCTTTAGCTTTGGAGGGCACAACGAAAATGAGAAAAACTTTGCATGTATTTCTGGTATTTCTAGTTAGTGAGTGGTAGAAAGAAAGCTTTACTTTTGCACAAGTTTATTTTCACTTTTATTGGCATTTTCTCTCATTTTCTACATCACACACCAACCCGAATATTATTGGAGAAAAGGAGAAAAGACAAGGCACCACATTACACATTTTGCACCTCTACACAATTCTTCCCAAACTGATTGTCAGTTCAGTAGTATATCCTTCGTCAGTCGTCGGGAACGCATTACACGGTTCGGGTCTATTCAATTCTGTAATTTCTTAATAATATCTCCCTTTAATGAAATTCTCTTTCCAAATTTATTGGTATTATAACCATTGTAATTATCGTATCTTCCGTGAATTGTATATCTACGATATTTTTTCTTAAAGACTTTTCTGTCTGTTCTATTTGAAAAAAAAAACAAAAATGCTTAAAATTTCGCTATATTGAAGTTCTTTAAATTTCGTTGACATCTAGAAATTCGTGTATCAAAAAAAAAACTGGAGCGTATGAATGTTCTTGGAAGCCTTATAGCATCCCTGACTTCTGTGCATTGGTATTCTGTTAAAGTGATTGTCATTTCACGCAATTTAAAATATATATACATTCGTTTTGAATAAATACTACTGAAAAATGGTGGACTAAATTCTATATCGAAGTTAACCGGTATCTTGTAACGAAACTAACAAACAGTATTTGCGAAACAGCTGATCGCCTTAAGGGGGGCAAAGTAAATTGTTCGAATGAACGTAAATTTTAAGGCCTTAATACCAAATGCTGTGTAGCAATAAATGTTCGTGGTGGATGTCCTGAAAGAAGTGCCAACTTATTTATTAGTAATAAATACATGCATGACCGCAATCAAAAATAAAAATGAAAATGAAAACAAGCAACTATCCGATACATTAGTAGTACAGAGTGGCGTTGATGAGTTCTTATAAAAATAGATTTTTGGCTTTTGGTTGGACAGGTGTATTCGGTTTTATTTTTACACGTTAGCTCTGTATGCCGCCGCGGTGTACCTTTGCAAATCGTGCTGTAAAAACAGTTCACCACACTACAAATACTCTGTGAGTGCTTGTTTTAGTTTAGTAAATGTCGAACACAAATGTTTGTATCGCGTGCTTTGTGCGTTTTATAGGGGACCGTGATAATACCTAAATATTTTTCGGTGGATTAATGAGAACGATAAGGAACACAGTGTTACGCTCTGATATCAAGTGACTTGTTTTCCATTCATGAAATCCTGAACCTGAACTAAAACTGACTGAATATTTACAAAGTTGTAAAGTGATTAATTACGGCCAGTGGTGAACTGCGACACATTCTAGCACATATTTCATGTGTTTTGAAACATTAAAGCTGAAGGTATTAAAATCTTGAGCAACTAAAGTACTTAACATAAATAGATAAAGACTATTTGGTATAACTCTGCAAGCCACAAGCCACCACCACACTTATCCTAGAAGCAATTCAAAAATCGTCCATGTTAAAATTTAGATACACAAAAAACATTCATATATTTTGTACTTATGTTTTAAATAGAAAAAAAAACAAAAATAGCAAGTGAAGAGTATTAAGGCAACGTTTTTTTGTTTACTATTGTATCCAAAATATTTGAAATATTTTAACGCAAGATTTAAAATAAACCTGGGATTCCTCTAAAGACATCCAACTTGTGTAGTACTACTCAGTTCAAAGAAAAAAAACAACAACCATTCTTACCTACTGTTCTACCTGACACGGTAAGAAGTTATCAATGAATGAAAGCTCACTATTATCTTACATCAGATACAAATAATCTCGCCATGAAGAATTGAGACACTGAGACAGTGAAGAAATACAAAACGCTGTCATCGTCATCATTAACATTAAAACTTGCCGATCATTAAGATCAGTTGTGGCTTTACTTTAAAGCGATGCTAACGCTTGCGTTTCGGCGGCTTTCCGGTGTGCACGTTTCTTTTTCTATTTTGGTCGTCGGTTAAAATTATTCATAAAATAAAAAACAAAAATCGTAACTTCTGAAACTTTTAAGGGCGCGTTACTTCGTTTCAGTTAGTGATTTTTATTGAAGAAGTGTTTTTGTTTTTCTTTTTTTTGCTTGTATGTTCTGTGCATCAGTTTAAATTGTAATTAATGTGCTATTCGCGACATAACCTAGTTTTTGTACGAAATATTTATATCGAGCTGAGATTCTCCCCGTAATTTTTGGGTTTTGTTGTGTTCTTATTTGCTTTAAAATAAACTAAATCGCGTCTGTTGTGATATTCATAACTATATACCAGCCAATCATATCTCTCTCTGTAAAACCGAAAATAAATACCTCAACTAATAAATTGTTAAGTGCTCTCTTGTGTGTGGCAGAAATTAATTTGAATAAAAAAGGGCCTTTGGTGTGGTCCCAACAATCTCCCAAGAGAAAATGAGTGCGTGAGATAGTGTTGAAATTCTTGTCCTTGGTGGTGTTCTTTTTTAAACGAAAATCTGTGTAGAGTGCTTTCGTTATTTTCTAAAAATAATGTGAAATTTTTGTATTTCTTTTAACAATATAATATAATATAATATTTTCAAACGTGTAATCCACGGAGATTCAATACTGTATGCAGTGCTAATAATCTTTCGTAATTTTATTTATATTTATGTACTCTCGTGTGTGGAAATATCGGCGCGAAAAATTTCGTAGTGTCTAGCCGAAGAGGAGTGAAAAATTCTATTTTTGTAGACAGCGTGCGAACTAAATATGGAACAGTATGTCCCTGCTTCCTAGGGGAACTTATTTCAATATTCTTTTGCAGTATCAATAAGAGATTGCTTATTATTTTTTTTTGTCAATTTGGACATACATCAATTACTTAACATTGACGCCAGCTTTAATTCAGATTTTTTCTTACTTAATACGAATTATTATCTCAATAAAAAAAAAAAAATTGTGTAGTCGTGGATCCGGTTAATTCGACGCAATGAATGGAATTTGAGTTAGCGATCTCACACAAAATCACGGATTGTACAAAAATTGTTTGTGAGAAGACTACCTAGAATCGGTCGCTACATTTTTAAACGAATAAATCGAAATTATACTCATTCGAAATGGAATCGAATAGAATTGGTAGATTATTCACAATATTTATCCTATTGTTGTCCTTCACTCTGCACTCTGCAGCCAGTCCAATTAATGAGTCACTAAAAGAAGAGGGCGTTTGCCAAGATGGATTGGTCCTAAAAGTTTGGATGCCGCAGGATAATCTAACAATTGGTGATCGTATTGCCCGGGGTCTTGTATACTTTTTATGTCTTGTTTACCTGTTTATTGGTGTCTCAATTGTCTCCGATCGCTTTATGGCAGCGATTGAAGTGATCACGTCAAAAGAAAAAGAGGTCGTCATTAAAAAGCCTGGCGGTGAAACACAGATAGTCGTTGTCCGAGTATGGAATGAAACTGTTGCCAATCTAACGCTAATGGCACTAGGATCCAGTGCTCCCGAAATTCTTCTGTCTGTAATTGAAATGTTTGCCAAGAAATTTCAAGCCGGCGATTTAGGTCCAGGTACTATTGTTGGTTCAGCAGCCTACAATTTGTTTGTCATCATCGCCATTTGTATCGTGGTGATTCCAGATGGTGAAGTTAGAAAGATAAAACATTTAAGAGTCTTTTTTGTAACAGCTACATGGTCGGTGTTCGCTTATATATGGCTTTACTTAATATTGGCACAATTCTCACCTGGGCGGGTGGAGATCTGGGAAGGATTCTTGACCTTCATGTTCTTTCCTGCTACAGTTTTAACCGCTTATATTGCCGATCGACGCTTGTTGATCTACAAATATTTAGACAAAAACTATCGAATGAATAAGCGTGGTGTAATTGTAAGTGCTGAAGGCGACGCTGTTCTTGAGATGAACAACAGAGAGGACGGAATAAAACCATTGGAGGAGAATGGAGGAATTGTAACCGAAGAGATTAAAGATTTCGAAGAGGCTCGACGTGAATACATTTCAACGCTTAAAGATTTAAGAAAAAAATACCCACAAAGTGATTTGGAGCAATTAGAAATGATGGCACAGGAACAAATGATTAATAAAGGCCCAAAGTCACGCGCATTTTATCGCATTCAAGCCACAAGAAAAATGATGGGTAGCGGAAATATAATGCGAAAAATTCAGGAACGTGCGCAAAGTGACTTAAGTGAAGTGAAGGCGGAACTGCAGAGAATTGATGTGAATGTTGACGAAGATGATTCCGTATGCAGAGTATATTTTGAACCAGGACACTATACAGTAATGGAAAGTTGTGGAGAATTTGAGGTGCGCGTTGTTCGACGCGGCGATCTATCACAACATATCACAGTCGATTTTGAAACTGAAGACGGATCTGCTGAAGCGGGATCAGATTATGTTGGCAAAAAAGGTACACTGAATTTCCCTCCAGGTGTTGATGAGCAACGTTTCAAAATTGAAGTAATCGATGATGAAGTCTTCGAACAAGATGAACATTTTTATGTACGTTTAAGTAATATAAGTGAACCAGCAGTTTTGGCAACACCTAAAGTTGCTACGGTTATGATATTAGATGATGATCACGGAGGTATATTTGCGTTTAGCTCAAAAGATCATGAGCTCGTTGAATCGGTCGGTATATACGAGTTAAAAGTGCAACGTTATTCGGGAGCTCGCGGTAAAGTGGTGTTATCATATTGGACTGAGGATGGCACGGCTAAAGCTGGAAAGGATTACGAACCACAACAAGGGGAGTTGGTATTTGAAAACAATGAAGTCGAGTGAGTATTATTTTAAAATTATTCAGTTTATTTTATTTTATTTTAAGTGATTAATATAAAATTTCATTGAAATACATTCAATTTACTTAAGAATGGTGGTTAAAGACTATTAGCAATAAAAGACACATTACCGGAAATTCAGATAGGACATGTCGTCAAAAGTAAAACGCGTATTTTGTATAAAAGTGTTTACATTCATTACTTATTATGTATCTAGAATCACAAACTTTTTGAACATTATCATTTTGTAGTCAACTTGCGAATTTAACAAAAATAGTGTTTAAATCTGAAAAAATTAAGGTAATTGTCTTATATAAATTTAAATTACAACACAGAAATGAATCAGTCGTAAGTTTTGAAGAATTTAACGCATTAATAGAAACCAAATCCTTTACAAAAATGTGCACTAAAAATTTTAGCAAGAACCTGGTTGCAATACAAAACGCCAAAAAACTTTAAATATTTGTTTCGTACGATTTTACGAAAATTCTGAATATTTTAGGCATTAAAAATCAGAATTCTTAGAATTATGTAATTTTTATAGTTCTCTGAATTTAGGCAATATCTTAAAACATTGGCAGAAGTGAAAACTCAGTTGGTGGTTAATTGAACTACTTTTATCTATTTCTTTGCCTTGAAAAATATTCTTAGTGAAAAATCTAATACTTTGTTTCAAATAAGTATTGTTTTCCTTTAATATGGTTTATTTTGTTTCTACGTATGCCGTTTCGCTTGAAAATTCACCAGCCCTTTTCTAAAAATTTTGAAAACTGATTAACCCTCTAGTGCGCAATTTTTTTGTAAGAATTAAAAATAATTCTGAACACTGCAGATTATTTAGTTCCACCACACTAGTGTTTGTTCCACCACACTCTAAAGTTTTATTTTATATCTGAGAAATTGTCAAAGAAACAGCGTATGATGCATATTTGAATCATTGCGCGCACAGTATCAAGTTGTATGAGTATTAAATTAAATATATTTTTTGGATCTTACAATAGAAGTTCCATCGATCGAAAAACCAAAGTAACAAATAAAACAAAATAAGAATTCAATTCCTTCACTTTAAAAAGGACAAGAAATTTAATAAAATATTTCAAAAATGTCAGGCTATTCAAAAGATGTTTTTGAAACGTTCTCAATTCGAATGGGACTGAAGAAAACAATTTCGAAGTAGAGCATTTTGTACAGGTAATGTAAGTCTGAGTTTTCAATTTGGAAATTTACATCTCAGTCGCCTTGTACTATATTTTGGAAAATGACCAATGTTGTCTTTTCGGACGTCGGTTGGTGGAATTGGTTTTGTTGGCCCTTTCTTTTTTTTTGCATGGTGTAGCTATGCTACTGAAGGTGGTCGTGCTATTGAAGAGGTCGTCCCCGTTTCTGATTACTTGAGGAGTCCTTTTTGCATAAAGTTATTGCGATTTCTTTACGGAAATCCAGGAGCTTCATTATAGGTCTTTCTTTTATCGCTGCAACCCTTTTATGAGGGAACGAGGCATTTATAATACAAATATCCAACAAGTTGTCGACACCACTCTGAAGCTACTTTACAATTTGGTATGCGATTTCTCCGAACACTTCCTAAGCTATGTATGCCTGAAACTATATCAAAAAGGGATTTGAAAAATATCAGCTTAATTGTAATATTTATGAAACCCACGTTTCTTTGCCAAATAAGTTATTAACTGGATCGATGTATAATAATTATCAAAGCACACCTTATGGTTCACGCCTTTTAGTACTTCTCGTAGAAGCCCAATTACTACATTACTAGACGCTCCTAGATCTGGTTCTTCTGGTGAAGGTTTCACATTAGGATTTTCCTTACCTTTCCTTATAGATTTCAAATTTGTAGGCAAAATGAAAAACACCGCACTGGACAAACAGTTGTAACCCCACTTATGAGGTTTTAAGGGCATGTATTGTTTCAGGTATTGTTTACACTTCGTCGTACAAATTTGTTCATCAACAGACAATGATTCTTCCTTCGGTACACTTTGAAATTTGAAGTTCAGGTAATTAATAACAGGTCTCAGTTTATGTAACGAATCATATCTTGGATCACATTTATCAGATACAAAAGTGGTATTGTCGTTGAAATGCAAAATTGACCGTATCTTTTCGAATTTCTGTGACATTGTCTCTTTCACAAGATCAATTCCAATAGCTTCTAAAATGATCAGTGCGAAATAAATTTTATTACAAAGGAGGACTGGAGTTGGTCCAAAGAACAAAAGTTTCTCTTTTCGGAAAAAAATTCCACAGAGGGTAAGAAAGCTTTGTGATCCATTTTATTTAAAATGAAGGAAAGTCCTCCAAACCATATGAGAGATGTGACTCAAAACTAAATAAATAAGATCGCGTGGTAATGCAAGAAGAGGCTATGGTAGCGCAATAAAGCCGGATTGATAAGAACAAGAGCAAGACGGATACAGGGAATTATTAGATAGTTCTTAAGCAGTAAAGTATTAACTTAAGGTAATTATGTCGGCCTAATACAGTTTGGTGTTTTCGTTTCGAGTGCGAAGAAAATCCAAAAGACACAAGCCCTGTGTACTTCCTGATGCCTGAAGCCGGCCCTCGAGAGATCTCCAAAAGAATAAATATTATTCACGAAGAAGAATTAAATACTAAAAAAACACAAAAATAACATGGAGAAAAGATTACAATCCAAGCAGCATCTATCAATGGTTAAGAATTTCCTGCTGACGGCTGGTGTTGTAACAATTAAGTGGATTCGGATTCCAGACTAAAATTGATAGACTTAGAGCACGTGCAGTACGAAGCGTGGCTGATCGTTGATAGCTGTGCTTACAGTGGATATGTAATTGTATTCTTAACAACAACAAAAATAACAACGTGGTCAGTACAGCTGTCAGCGAAAAAGCTACGGTCGGTACTGTACCTACTCTTAGTTTAATATTTGCTCTTCTGCGATTATAAACCTTAATGAGTCGACTAAGACAGCGATTATTATTAATACTTCAAGAAGAAAAGATTTGGTGCGTTGTATTTTGAATTTTTTAATAATTTTATATTTAATTTGAACAAAACCAGAACATCATCGTTGTTGTTGTTGTTGTTTAACAATTTAATTTGAAATTTCAAATAATACTGGCAGTGTTTAATGGAATAACATTTTTTTGCACGTTTATATTTTTAGATATTAACCCTTTAGATACTATGTGCCACCAAAGTGGCTTTCTTCTGAGTAATCTTTTAAAACATTGCGCCACAAAAGCGTCACTTGTTTCTGTGGTTCAAAAGCTGTGCAGTGCTCTGGTCGTTGCAAAGATAAAGTGAAAGTATGTTTTTTATTTTGTATCATTATGCGTATAAGTGTAATTAGTTTTCAGGATATGGAGGGATAATGCATCGTTTCATTATTATCGAGCGGGCTGAGACGCACATCTACAGACTTTTTCCTTTGTGGGTGCGGGTTTGTCTTCTGTAGGGGGCTCGGTGACTCATCTTGATAACAGGGGTTGAGGAAGTCCTTCTAAGGAGAATTGTACTTGCGAATCTACTCGTATTTTGCACAGTACAAATTTCATGCCAAAAATTGTGGCTCACTTGCAATATTTGTCCGGTTAAAATTTGCCAATCTCTTCTTCCCTCCCCTTAAGCTGCTGCTGTATGCATCATATACTTGTCCCTTGAGCTTAGTCAATACCTTTAAAATAGTAGACCCAAATTACTTGGAAAACTATGTAATATAATTGTAAAATGTTCAAAAGAGTACATGTGCACGTTTCTGAACCCCAGGGCTTGGTAATTGTACGCAGTTCAATTCTGTCTCCAATTCATTGTTGAATATCATTTTGTGGCCTAGAAGAGATTCAGATTGATTTTTCTCTGTACTAAAATAAGATTACGTTTCTTGTGTACATCAACCTGAAATAAACTATTGTTATTTATTTATTTGTTATCATTGCAGTATATGACAATCACTTCACTATTAACAACCTGCATAAGCATGCTGTGACCAATTTGATTACAGTAGAAGTAAAATTAATTCCAAAATATACCAACTTACCGAATTGTAGGATTATTATTCTCATTCATTCTTAGTAGAGAATTGGCATGGTTTTTACGTTAACAAATATACCTTTTCTCGTGAAACTACATCTTTAATAAATAAATAATATTAGGAAATGACCAATTACGTAAAAAGTATAATCACTATATTTAAAAAGAGTACGATTTTGAAAATAATCACATTGCATGAAAAATTATACTCGTTACTGTATCTAATAATATCTAATAATAAATTAACGAAATTATACATGTATATACTAATGTTTAATAATATATTTGATTCGACATAATTGGATAAAAACTATAAGCTTAGAAAGGCCTTGTTTTATTTATTTCGTCACCATTCGGTTCGCCAAAAGAATTCCGGAGCTATCACTACGCACAAATGTTACGTGCACCGAATGTCAATACGCACGATTAATTCACTCGCTTTAAGGCTTCTTTTTATCAATAGTGAAGGAAAATTTATCTAGAATTTCAAAGTATTGTCCACTGAAAGTGCAATGAAGTAGATTACTAGAAGTCATTAATTATTTAAGATGTTAATTGTGTTTTACATATATCCGATGACTTACCATGAGATAATATTCGTGTCAGTGTTAATATCAGCCATTTAAGTGCTCACTAAGTTGGAAATTTGCCCACGTAAATGCCTTTGAAGTCTGTAGATTCAATGATAGATTGCTGACATTATTGTTTGGAAAAGTTCACAATCATAATCTCTTGTAACTTTAAAATCTCAGGCAGAAACAGCAAAGGAAAGTGCTTGATATCCAATCTTAAGTTTGTTTTCCTCTAAGGTATGCGGGAATTAAATTCACCCCTATTTTAACAAAACTTGCAAAAGCGAAACTAAAGGAACATTTCATTCATTTTGAAATATGTAACGTATATGTATGTCATATAAGATATATGACATATTTACCAAAAATTTGTGAAGATCGATGCGAAATATATCTGGGTCATTCCACGAAAAATCAACAGAGATTCTGAATTAACCCTCTTCCATTTTCACAAAAGTTTGCATATTGGTAGAGATTTATGAAAATAGTAATTGTGTATTTTTAAATAACTTTTACCCACTCGCTAACCCCTGTCTAAATAACTTTGTGCGTAAGAGTGCCATTCGTGACGAAAGTATGAAATTTTGGGAAGAGTTTTAGGGTAGTAAACATGGATGGATTTACATAGGGTTTTTTGATTTAGAATGAATAAATGTGGAGCTTTCCGATGGGGTAAAAAATTTTTACGGTTTTGTGTGGGGGGGGAGGGGGGGTGGTAACTGCCTCTCTTGGGGTTGTCCAATTTGGGCCGTGTGCATGCCCAAACTTTCATTAATTCGGTTGAAAAGCTGTACACTTACACAATTTCTGATCTTGTGTATATCACTAAGAAAGAAAAAATTATTTTTCACTTTTTAGTGCATTTTGTTTAGGTATGGAAGTTTTTTAAATATATTTTATTTTAATATCACTTGAGATATGTGAGAGTGAAATTTTGAAGAATGATGAAAGTTGAAAAACCTATAACTTTGGTTCTACTTATCCTACAGCAGTGAATGTGGTATCAAATTAAAGGGGACGATGGATACAATGTGAAAAAAATCAGAAACAAAAATTTTGGGAGAAAAAATTTGTAGAATAATAATCCTACTAAACTTATAAGTGTGAAAGTTTGTATGTTTGGATGTTTGTTACTCAATCACGCAAAAACGGCTGGACGGATTTGGATGAAATTTGACACACAGATAGTTTATAACCTGAACAAACACATAGGATAAATGATATAGCTTAACGACTGTTATCAATTTATGTGAAAACTAGCTTCTACCCGCGAGTTCGGCTGCGTAGATTTCAGAATTGTGTCCAGAGAGAAATGAAAAATGTGTGAGTAATAAAAAAATTAATGGGATAAAAGTTTTCTCCCGTCATATCGTTTGTTAACCCTAAAACAACGACGAGCTATAGAATAATGATAAATTCGTACAACACGGAAAAAAATTTTCTACCTTTAAAACCAGAGCACTTAAAAAGCCAAAAAATTGCATTCACTGGAAAACTTTCCTACACAAAGAAAGTGGTTTTTTCTTTACACTTGCTAAATCGAATATTTTGAAAGTTTGAAACGATAGTAAGCGAAATTGTAATCGACAAATTTTATAGGTTACCGAATTAATTATTTTTAAAACGTCAGTGTCATTGAACAGTGATGTATCTATCAGATGAGTTCTCAAGGAATTGAAGAAATAACTAGAGAGGAAGTAATCAAATATTTCTTTATTTATTGTGTTAATTGGCGAAATATAGGAATGAAAGGTAAAATAAAGGTCTATAATGCATAAGTCGAAGTTGAACAAAAGTTCAATTTAGAGTGAACAGGTAATGGAGACTTAATATGAAAACACTTTATATTTACAGTTAGTTTCACATTCTACTACTTTCTATTCATTACATTCTCGTTTACCAGGTAATGGAAATGTTCGTGCATTCCTCTTTCAATAGGGAATTCTTGGCTTATCTAATTAATGCATTTCTCAATTTCCTGCTGTGATATTCTATTTGATCACCTCATCACTTAATGATGTTTTAAAATATTTATTTCTTAATATTTTTGTGTGTGTATTTTTCTATAAGCAATATTGTTAAAATACACCTTACGTGCTTTGGGTGTAAAAAGTCATTGGAGGGGGACTATAATTTATTTATTTTTTTGAGGTATTATTATAATTAATGGAAAATTCCGCTGTTTTGCAAGAAAAAATTTCGATAGTCTTCCGTATATCTTTTCACTCCGTCCTTTGGAGTACCACCTTGAAAGTTTCACTATATTTGCATGCCCTTTAGAATAAAAAACGCAGCTAATAGAAGAATAGTAAAAACTTTTTGTCAACAGCACACTGTCTTGCAGGTATTTACATATTTCTAATTTAAAAATTTGCATAGTAATAATATATAAACAAGCTGGAGGTTTAATGTAAATTTCACACCGGATTGGGTTTTTCGAGATTGTTTTAAGTAATACAAATCGGGTTGCCACAACTGAGACTCTCAAAACCAGAAGATTTGACAAAATTATCTGAAAAAATCTAGAGTTGTGCAAAAAAAATCAGAAGGATATTTAGAAGATACTTTTTGGTTCCTTTTATTAACAAAAAATAACTAATTTTTATTTGCAAAGATGAAACCATAAAAGATATAATAGCAACAGCTGAACTATTCATTTAAAATTATATACTTTTTCTCTCGAGCTTCTTATAAAAATTTTAGATTTTCTGATCCTTTTAAGAATAGCAAAATATCTTGGCATGACACATCTAAACTGGATCCCGTACAAACTTCAGCTCTGATTATATTACCTCTGTTTCTATCATCAGAGCACCCTATGACTGCAGGTTGTTTTTTTCTATTAACTAGCCAATCTCATAGGCTTTTCAAAGAGCTATCAATCACCTCCCGCTCCTTTACCTTTCTAGAGATAGGAATATTTAAAATCAAAGTTTTGGGGTTTTCACCGTCTGTTTTACAAAAACAATAGATTTTTTACAAAAAAAACGGGTATTAACACCCCCTTTTCTTTTCACAGTATGCAAGACTACTTTTTTCAACAGATCTCAAGCATTAAATATAAACATTAAAATAATGCCAGGAAGTTTTAAATGATGAAAAGGGGACGAAAAACAATTCTTTTAAGATTATATATTTTCAATATGACCTCATTTCTTTGAGTACAAAGTTCAAATCTCCTTTTCTCCTTTTCCATTTTGCCTTAAAGTTTCTAAAGTCCTCTCACGAAATTTAGCCTCACTCGAAATATCCGTTGCGTAGACAACATCCTTTATATGTCCCGAGATTAGTCCAATTATATAAAAAAATGATGTAAATTTATGCTGCCCATATTCCAGCATTTTTAAGTGTGCACAGAGGACGTTAAAGTGGATATTTCGATCATCAATATTCTTTCAATTGCAAGATTGAATACAAATCCCGCATTTCAAATTCATACCAATTTTTTAAAGTGCCATTTTCTTTATTATCTTATTCTTTTTTGCTGATATTTTTCCTCCTCAATTATATGTCAGCATGATGACATATTTTTAAAGTCAAGATAAATTACTCTTGAACCATGATAAGCAGTAAGAATTACCCATTTATTACGTAATACCATGTTGATATGAAAATTAGGTAATTTTAA